>CM066035.1:61164015-61246416 GCA_033557465.1 Ichthyophis bannanicus
CTGGGGGGCTTGTTTGTGGCTATTGCCTCCGCCCCTATCAGTACTGGAAAGGGGTGACAGTGGCTAGCAATGGGTGCCGTGGGGGATGGGGAGCATAATGGGGAAGGGAGGTTTGCAAGGGATGAGGGTTGTCTAGGGTGCCTCATCACCTTGCGCCGTCCCTGCCTTCTGTCGTAGAGCCTGTTATGTGCAATTATCCTCAATGGGGTCGGTGTTCGAATCTGGATGCAGGACTGCCCAAAATTTTTAAAACAGAAATCCAATGTGGCAGTTTTCCTTTGAAAATCGAGCTGGCAGAGGAACAATCAGGTACTTAGTACTTGTCTATGTTTATATCTGGCTTAAAGACCTGCCCATATTTATCTTGTCCCAGCTGAAATCTGACCCTTTGTGGATGAAAAGTAACCATACTGTGGGACAGCACAATACTTCTAACGGCAGTAAGGGGAAGATAGTTTTCAGCGGGGGGATGTGTATGGATCATTCAATGCACTTCATGCAGTACAGCAGGTAAGGGATTTTATGCCCGAAGGCGAGGGGGAAAATTGACAAAGATATTTGTTCTATTTGCTTG
The DNA here is from genome assembly GCA_033557465.1 of Ichthyophis bannanicus. Lineage (NCBI taxonomy): Eukaryota > Metazoa > Chordata > Amphibia > Gymnophiona > Ichthyophiidae > Ichthyophis > Ichthyophis bannanicus. The sequence goes on from CM066035.1 coordinate 61,164,590, forward strand.
AATAACATTTTGTGACAATTAGCTTTTAAACCTTTCGGGGCAGGAAAATCCCTTACCTATTGCAAACTGTATGACCTGCCTGGTCATGGTTTTAATCCTTCTGTTAGTGTTTCTGTGTTTACTGACTAAGTTATGAGCCTTAAATGAAACCAAAATTAGAGTTGCCTGAAGGAAGTTTTTGAAATTTTGCCATTTTATCCATTGAGAAATCTTGTGTTTGCTGCGCAATGGAATCTTTGTTTTGTGCTGTCTGGTCACATTCTAGTTGATTATGAATGTTTTCTTATACCAAATTCCTCTGAACAAAAACATTACCTTTAAAAAATACCCTTGACATGTCAGAAAGAAATCCAACGACATGAAGAGACCAGAGAACTCTAGTGGCTCTACTAAAATATTGTACTGTGACATCGTATGCCACCCAGGGTTTCTCCTGACCAGTGAGGTAATGGTAGGAGAAGAACGAAGCAGAGGGAAACATGAATGGTGTAAGGAAAAAGCCCAAAGGCAGATTCCGGGTCTTTGGCTGGCCAAGTCACTGTAACATAGCAGCAGGGGTCTTCGACTTTAAAAGTCATTATACTGTACGGGAGTAAGGAGAGGTATCTTGTTAACTCAGCCAGTGAACCTGCACAGTGGCAGTAAGAAGGGCCAGCTTAGGTCACTGCCATTGCAGCTTGTTTAAGAAGCCGTTTTACAGGAAGAAAGCTTGTCAGGATCCAGGAGGAAAGGGGTGCCATTGGTCATGGCGAAGAGCATACAGCGGATGGACCCTTGGAACTGGAACAAGGAGAGGCCGTTGCGACAGCAGCACAGTGCCTGCAATCACAGCTGGGGTCCATCATATAACTCCCGAAGTTATTACTGAGGGGGAAGAAGAAGGGGTTCCCAATTTCACAGACTTATTCCAGTAGTACGGAGAGTTGCTCACTGTAAGGCGTTGCTAATTACTGTGTATATTTTCTGTCATACATACATTCTGTCACTCCTTTACTGAAAGTCTGCAGGTTCAAAAAATATTAAACATTTAGTTCAGCACAAACACCTAGCTGGACCAAGAAGAGGCGTGAATGGAAACCAGGAGCCAACAGATGCCTACTTAAACTGGTCGTAAAACATTGAACCCAGAAATCCAAGAGAGCTTAACCATCAAGTTGAAGGACCTGATATGTTACTGAGGTGGCTATGTGCCAAAAGTCTGGCAACCGTGTAAATGCCTTTTGATTATTGGGCCCGAAAGTATTATGTACATGAAATGATAACCCTGTTTCCTATACAGCAGGAAAAGAGCTGCAGTGGAGAGTCCCTAGAAACCGTAGAGGATACACAAGTTTATGACTAAGGATCTTTCCCAACATGAAATGAGAATAAAAAGGATTAGCAGCAACGTTTATGACCTGGAGATACTTGTTCCCTGCAAGGGAAAGCTATCCAAAGATTTTGGTTCCTTTGCCATAAAACACCAGCTAAAAACCTTCCACCCTCTCCTAGATTAGTTCCAACATGAGACACTAATGATGAAAGTATGGAATTGCAAATTGGCATTGATGTCTGGTGACTAGGAAACTTTTATTAGCCAATACCTTTAGGGATTAAAGTAAAAGAGTCATCGCCATCTGCAGTTTGATTCATTGCCTGGACTGTGAAGGTTAATTACAAGCTCAACCTTGTCCTTCCAGAACAAGTCATGAATCCACTGAAGGGCTCCTTTAATCATTCCCAAAGACTTCTGGGAGCTCAAGAAGTGTTTTTAACACAGTCAAGTATATTTTAATCAGTCACCTGGTCTGCAGGGGTTCCCCATAGTGGGACACATCCCGTCCCAGTCAGGTTTTTTTTAGAATAACCACAATGAATATGCATAAGAGAGATTTTTAATGCCACAGCTTCCATTGTATGCAAATCTCTCTCATGCATAGTCATTGTGGTTTTCTTGAAAAACTGCCTGGCTAAGTGATGTCCCAAGAACCGAGTTGAAAAACCCCTGACTTTAAGGAGTTAAACATCATTTAGAACCCTAAACAGTACTTCCAAGCACCGACTATTTCTGTCCTTTTCAGTGGGTTCCCTGAATAAGGGGTACTCCGTTCTGGTAATGTCCCCAAAAGTATACTCGTCTTGGTGGCCACCAAAAATACCTCAGGCAGGTGGAACAGCCACTTTGCTGGACATTTTCGCCCCTTGTACCTTCACTATTGGTCAGAAGCTCACTACTCAGTGCTGCACACCCTAAATCCCAGTGTAGCTCTACACGGGTCATAGCTGCCAACAACCTACAGGTGTTAAGTCCTCTACCCAGTGCAAACTCCACACTGGTCGGGAAGGGATTTGGATATTTTAGCTCAGGCCTTTTTATGCGTAGATCCAGATAATTTACATTCAGGCATGGCCTTATTCACAGGGATATGAAAGCGGTGCGGCCGCCCACAGGGCGCAAACACAGAAGGGGGCGCCGATATCGCTGGGCTTCCAAGACGATCAGTTACTGACTGGACTGGTGGAGGGGGGCACTAGATTTCTTTAGTCCCACCGGTGCATTTCTAGCCTTGGTACAGTCCTGCACTCTGGTCTTTTCCTGTCCCAGAGGGCTTACAACCAATGCTGGTAGCTGAAAAAAAGGGGGGTTAAGTGAGTTGCCCCACAGCACAAGGAACAGAAGTGGAATCCTGGTTTCTTAGCCTGGGCTCTGTCCATTAGGCTCCTCCTCCGAATCCTAGGCCATAGGCCAACCCACTAAATTCCAGGCAGTACGTTCTCTTCCGAAGACAAACTCCATACTGGCCATCGAGCTCCCAGCCAATTCACAAACCTTCTTTCAGGTGCAAGGAGGCAAAAAGCCTTTTTACCACCTTCTCTTGGCCTTCATTCAGGGCTTTGTTTAGCACCTAGGACCTCTCTCTTCCTCTCTTGTCAGTATAGCAGAAAGGAGGCAAAGATAAGCTCGATGTCTATGTTCCCTTATTTGTGAATTGTTAGCGGCACCATATTGATGAGTGCCACCCCAAAAAATTTCCTGTAAATAGCCTGGCTCTTTTGAGATAGTGCCAGCATGGAGTGAGGGTGAAACTGCCTAGTTATTCATATAGTGGCAATACTATACTTTCTGAACATCTGGCTGCGGTGCTTAAAGAAAAGGCCTGATCACTGCCAACTCGGAATATTAATGCATCTGTCACTTCAGCTCCTACCCTGGTTGTTCCCAGCAGGGGGAGAGGCAGCTATAAGAAACCACTCCCCTTTTGATGACATCACACAGACAGGCAAAGCAAAGTGGTCAGGGCCAGGTGCTTCCATTAGGTGAACTCGTTAGTGCCTGGAGCGGCCCACCCCTCCGGGGCCGTGCAGGGGCAGCAATGGTATCACAAACCGCACTGCAGCACTGCATTGCGTTGTCTTTGTCTTACTACCGAAGCATTTCTACAACCCCCCTCCTATGCAGCTTCCATCAGATAAATTTAATGCAAATTTGCTGTTCACTTGTGAGCCTCATTCGTTGTAAATCTGATGAAACGGCTTTTACACGATAATAACAGCACGAGGTAAAAAAAGGAATAAAGGTGTGCTGACAGCCACCACTACACTCTGCACATGCAAAGCACATAAACTAGGTCACTGCATGCTTTAATAGCATTGTGGTGCAACATACTGTTATGTATCTACACAACAAGGTCTCCTTAACTTTCTGATCACACCGCGTACGTTGAAAATCCTCTGCTCAGTGTGCAGCGGCAGCCGAGTATAATGCTAGGAATATATAAAGAAAAGAATGAAGAATTAAACATAAGGGTATCATACTGCCTTCGGTATAACTCACTGATGTGCCGTTCTGGTCACACGCCTCTATAAAAGATATAGCGTAATTGGAAAAATCGTACAGAAAGGACAACCAAAAAATTCATAGAGGGGGATGGGAGACACCGTTAATGAACAAAAGCTTAAAAGTTTAGGGCTTGGAGAAAGGAGATGGACAGAGGAAGAGATATGATGTTGTTAAGGGCCGTCTGCTGTTGGTTTTGACTCATGGTGACCATCTGGATCGCTGTCCTATGAACTGATATGATTAAGGTCCTATAAAATAATGAGTGGAGAGGGACAAGCATACGTGGAATCGAGTGTTTACTTCTTCGAATAATATGCAGACTAGAGGTATACAATGAAAGTTGCAAAGTACTACATTTAAGACAAATCTGTAGAAAATATTTTTTCACTCAACATGTAAGAAGCTCTAGAATTCGTGCCAGAGGACCATTATAGTCAAGCTGATCTAGTGTAGTTGGGTTTAAAAAAAAAAAAGGCTTTGGACGCGTTCTTGGAGGAAAATTCCATTAACCATTATTAGAGCGGTTTGGAGGAAACCCCTGGGATGAACCACATCATGGAATCTGTCTCTCTTTTGGGATCCGGCCAGTACTTCATTTTTAAAGGGATTAGCCACTATGACCAAAAAGGAGGAGTGCGATGATGGACCATTGGTTCTGACCCAGTATGGCAATATTATGTTCTCATCTCAGACTACTTGAAGCTGCCAGGTGTTTGAATCTGCGAATGCGACTGTGGGCCATGTTTTTTGGCACAATTCCAATTCACAGTCCACCTATCACCATGTAAGCGATAATGTTGATACACTTTCACAATCATTTGACTGTTCCTACTCAATCAGATCTTTTGTCCCTTGCATTCGTCACCTGGAAGTATTCAAACCAGGGGGAAGAACTGTCAGGTTAGGTTTGCCTCTTTGCAGATGATATGAAAATATGCACTAGAGTAGACATCCAGGAAGGAGTAGGATAAACATGAGGGGATCTCTAGCTAAGTCTGAAGAATGGTCAAGAATCTGGCTGCTTGAGATTTAATGCAAAGAAATGCAGGGGCATGCATTTGGGCTGCAAAAATCCAAGGAGCTATACAGTATAGGGATATGAAGAACTTCTGTCCACACAAAGAAGAGTGGGACCGGAGTGTAATTTTTTCTGATGATCTTAAGGCAGCTATGGAAAAGATAGAAGGATGCTTGGGTTGCCTTGGGAGAGGAATGGCCATCAGGAAGATTGGAAGTGATAGATACCATGTAAAAGTCTTGAATAAGACTCATTTGGAGTAGCTACGCAATTCTGGAGACCACAACTTCTAAAGGATATAAACAGGATGGAGGTCAGGGCCAGAGGGTGGCTACCAACATAGTCTTCAATTCGAAAGTAAAGTCTGCCACTGAGGGGGCATAGGATGGAAGGTTGAAAGGGGATAGACTCCAGGAGCAATATGCAGAAATATTTCATTATGGAAAGAGTGCTACATGGGTGGAGCAGTCTACAGTGGCGGTGTCGATGGGGTAGTAGAGACAGTACCCGGATCTGAATTCAAGAAAAGCATGGGACAAACACGAAGATCTCTAGGGCGGCAAAATAAGGGACTATAGTAGTTGGTATGGAAGGGCAAACGGGATAGGCCCAATATGGTCTTTTTCGGCAATCCATGTTTCGATGTGTCTGTGATTCCAAGTTGGCCAGTCACCCAGGGAATAGAAAGGGTACTGAACTGATATCTAGACCTTTTATGTGGCCCTCAATATGCAAAAACTGCACATGCTATGTATTGGCCTGCCCAGGTGTGTGCGAGGGCCAAGTTTCCTCCTTGTCATTCATGTGGCCTCCTTGCAGCATCTTCCGTCCAGCAGAGCCATGGTTTCATCTTTATAGGGGCTTTATAACTACTCTCCCATGTAACAATGCCAGTACCGCAATCTTGGTGGTTATGGATAGATATTCTTGCTAATGGGTGAAATTTTGCTCCTATTGCTAGAGTGACCTCTACTTGGTTTTCCTGGATCATGGGATGCCTGTTCCAAGGGGTGCAGAGCCAGAGATGGAATCCATCTGGTCAAAGAAGGGTCGACGTGTCTTCAGTAGCAGACTGGATAAGCTACTGAACGAGGGCTTTAAACTAGATTTGTTGGGGATGGGTGAAGGAAAAGCCCCCAGGTAAGTGAAAGCCCACTAGGTAAGTGAACCATTAAATACCTTTATGGAAATGGGTAAAAGGGAAACATATGGCAAAGCCAGAGTGGTTCTAAAATAAAAGCAGGTTGTTGTTGTATAAATGCCGTTAGCATGGGAAGAATAAGATCCCCAGATGTTGAGGCGGATTTAATGGGAGAAGCCTGACTTGGATTATTCTGATTTGAGGGCGGAAGTAGTAAAAGAAGACATGGTTTCCGGGCGACAACCATGACTAGGGTGCTAACTATACCAAGGCTTATACTTTACTCAGAAAGGACAGGGTAGGACGCATAAGGGGAGAAACATAGCCAATCGTGACGACAGAAAAAAGACATATGGCACTATCTAGTTCTGCCCCTTCCATTATCAACCACTACAACAGTCCCCTGGCACTATATATAAAAAATAATCTTTAAAGCTATTGAAATACAAGGCTACCAAGGATAGAGCGCGAGGAGGCACCTGTGGCTTAAACTAAAAAGAGGGAAGGAAAGGAAAGAGAACTATTTGCCATTGGCACATTGATATACAGAACTCCCTCACAGGCGTGAGGTGAAAAGGTGGATGGAGAGTTAATCTGAAGACCTACGCGGCATTGTCAGGAAAAGGGGAGTGATACCCGATAGGGCGATCTAAATAATGCCAGATGTTGATTGGCACATCCCTGCTGTTAGCATCATCTAGGAAGTAAGGAGATCCTGCATTCTTATACAGGAAGAACTATTCACGGCATGATACATTTCCCACCTTTTCTAGAACTGATACCCAGAACCTACATGTGAAAAGGGCCATTACTGGAATTGGTGCTTACCAATTGTGAAAGTGTTTATGCTGTTAAGGCCTGGGAAATCATTTTGCATCCACATGCTTCACCCGATCGTTGTGAGTCTCTATTAGAACTAGGGGGGGGGGGGGGGATGATTTTGATAAACTCCATTCAAAAGCGAGGGCTTAGGGACTCTAGGGAAAACTACCTTTGCCAAGATGGGCTAATACCTTCAAGGAATCGTAAGCGTGATGGGGAAACAGCTGGGGGGTAGCGTGGATGGGAAACAGGGGGGAGGGGATGTAGAAACAAAAACAGTGGGCAAAACTGAAAAGTGGATTAATTTAAGGCTAACCAACCTTTTTGTTAAAATGGTAAATAAAGGTTATTAAAATAAAATAGTAAAGAAAGGTAAAATAAAAAATAAGCTTGAAGAATGGTCTAGAAATCTGGCAGCTGAAATTTAAGGCTAAAAAATGCAAGGAAACCCAACGGGGGAGAAGCGATCAGAGCGATTAGTATAGGGGGGGGTGAAGTATCGGTGGGGGGTTGAATGGGGTTGCGGGGGACGTCCTTTGTTCACTAAAGAAGAGGGGGGACTAGACGTGATTGTGTTTGCGTGATCTTAATCACGCTAAAGTACACACTAAACTTGTCGAAAAGGCAACGGGCGTAAGCTGTCGCTAGAAAAGGCTGTTTGAGTGCATAGGGAGACGAATGTGCCTAGCAGAGAAGAGCAGAAAGGAAAGGAGGTGATAGTGGCCCTCTGTATAAGGTATTTAGTTAGTGCGAACTCATTGGGTGATTAGGGATTTGTGCAATTATGGAGACCACACCTTCAAAAGGATATATATAAAACAGGTGGCAGTAGTCGGTGCAGAGGGTGCACTAATAAATAAAAAGGTGTAGTGGTCTTCATTATAAAGCATATGAGGACAAGACTTAAGGATTCTTACTATGTACACCTTAGAGGAAAGGCTGGGGATAGACCACACCGGGATAGAGGGGATATGGTTTGAAATTGTTAAAATACTCTCCATGGCATAAATGCCCAGGGGGCGAGCCTCTTTCGGTTGAATTGTTGAAAGCAAATCTCTGCTATGATGATGACATAGGATGAGGGTGAAAGGAGATCGACTCAGGAGTAAACATGTGGGAAATATGTCATTACAGAAAGAGTTGGTTAGATGCGTAGACTCGTCTCCCACTGGAGGTAGGTAAAGATGGAGGACAGTATCTGAATTCAAAAACGCATGGGGACAACCATAGCGTGTCTCAAAAGGAAAATAGGGGACTATTGTAGTAGGGGGTATAGAAGGGCAGATTAGATAGACCATGTGGTCTCTTTCTGCACGTCACTCTGATTTATATGTTTTTATGTAATCCCCAACTGTTGGTCATATTTTTCAAGGAGAACACTATGTCTGTATGATATTCTGGGTTTATTGTGGTATGATGGAGCAGGTCACTCAATTTTTTGCCAGTTTCTGGAGAGCCATGCCATTGTGCCAAGAGATTAGAATACTTACATTACAGTTTTCCTCTGGATACTATCATCAAACTAAGGGCGTGACAGCAAGGGCCAGTTAGGATCCAGAGCACTTTACTTCAATGTTTTGTGTCAGTCAGGGGCAGCGCAAGGAGATGAGACATCCTAGGCAAACCTAATCTCTTGCACCCATTCCAGCGCCCACTGCCACTGCTGCCCCCCCGAACTGAAACGTGCACTGTCTGTCGGTTTGTTTTGTTATGCAGCATTAGGATGGTTACAAAATGGGCACAAACAGCATTGTGGGTTGCTTAACTCTAAACTTTTGTGTGTGTGGGGCTGTGTCTGTTTCCGCCCCCCTTCTCCGAACGTACAATGCCAACTTTTCCTGCTGCAAACAGGAAGTTGGCATTTGGGATTGAGAGAGGGAGCAGAAGCCAACAGGGGGGGCCCTTTGATGCCATAGTTTGGTTAAAGGTAGGCACCTTGGGACTGTTTGTACCCATTTTGCCCTAGCGAGGTGCCTGAAGAGGAAGAAGAGGGGCAAAACCAGTGGCAATGACTGTGCCCTCAGACGGGCCCGGGCTTTAGGTGGCGATCTAGTTCACATAATGGTAGCCCGGTTCCGTGGCTCAAGTCATCAGGATGGAATTGGTTGAAGCTGCCTCCCTGGGTTGAGTTGGGTCCTACAACAAGCAGACGAATATGAGTATATAGGTGTTTCATCATGCATTTTGTTTTTACTCGATGCAGGCCATCATACATCCCCTATGCCTTCCCTCTTTAATTTTGCAATCATGGGAAGACTATGTGGCTTGATGACTTGGGCACCGTCCAGACTGGGCTTGCGCTAACGGTAAAGTAGGGTAAATGCAGCAGGGGGGTGGCCATCCTATAGTGGGACCCATTGGCCTAGACCTTACACCCCTCAAGCAGGGGTGCCGGCCCTCTAGGCATGTGGATGTGAAGGCGACTCATGGAGGGCGTCACGACCTGCCTGATTTGGATCAACAGATAACCAATGAGGCCCTTGGCCTGAAAGTCCTGTGCCCCGGACATATATACACAGTCCATTGGAGGAGCATTTTCCCCCCGGCGTTTTTTTACTCCCACAGCTGTGCTCGCCACCGCTAGAGGTTCGTGGAAGTTAAACAGGGGCATTTTTTTTTTTTTTGCGTGTTTGTGCAAAGGACAGTAAAGTGCCCCTGTTTAAACCTCCAGGATCTCAATTGGCGCCCGATGGCTGCAACCATAGCACCGCCAACGGGACGTAAAGGCAAAAAGATTCTTGCAGTTGTTTATTCCCACGGCTGTGCAGAGGGAAGGCAGGGGAGCCAAGAGTCAGGACTCCACTGGCCTGCCCTCTGAAGTTGGTCAGGCAATCACTGCAGCCCTTCGTGGTGTGGGGCCTATTGTTTTGTGTGTGGGAAAGGGGAGCAGCCGCTGGCTGGCCCTGTACAACGAACTGGGGGCTAGAACAGGAAATGGGGCTACTGTTGAGAGATGCGGCGCCTGCTATTGAAAGGGAGCTAATGCTGGGAAAGGCTGGGACTGAATAGGGGGTGATACTAGGGCTGCCACAAGGGACTTCCGGACAAGGGCCCCTGATTGCTCCGCTGGGCCATGGAGGGACTGGACGGAGCTGAATGCTGGGAGCGGACTGGCCCTGGCGGGAGCTTACCGGGGGGGCTCGGACCGGCAACGGGGGTTGCTGCTTGGGCGCTGGGGGCGCCCTTGGGCATGGCCCGGCACTGCTGCCTGGGCAGGGGAACGGGCCACCCCGGCCCGTCTGGAGGCGGGCCCCTCTGATCTGGAGGGGGCTCCCGGGCCTGGGCCACCCTGGGCTGATGCTGTTGTGTCTGGTGGGCCTTTGGGACTAGCCGGGCGATGATGCGGGACCTTGGATTTGGCGGCGGGCTAGTACGGGGCGCGACGGCTCGGCGTGAAACTGGGCTGCTGCTGGGGGATGGGGGACTCGGCCTGGCAGGGGGGGCCTGCGACTGGCGGGGGCCGGATCCTGTGGTGTGACTAGGGCCTGTACCTGGGGCTGGGGAACTGGGCCTGGACGGTGCGCTGAAGTGGGTTCTGTGTGTGGGCGGGGTTGGTACAGTGTTCTTGATAAGGGTGCGTGTGCTGATGGTTGGGGGTGTTTCGGGGCCGGCTCGGGGGTGCCGCTGGGGGAGGCCCTCCAACGGTGGGGGGCGTGCGGTTCGGGGGGACCCCCATTTGTTTTGGCGACCTCCCCCCGGTCCTTCCCGCGGGCTAGTTGCCGGGAGGGGCTTCCGCATGCATCTTGGTTTCAAGCACGGCGAAAGCGCAGGCTTCCTGAATATCAGAGAAGGAAATAGCTGGTGTGAGTACTCATGGAAGGGATGTCCGGGAGCAGTACTGGGGCTCAGGGCACTAGGGGAGATCACGGGGACCGGGACTTACTGTAACTTTGGGAGACTTACCACAATAGGGCCCGGTGGGCGGAGAAAAAGAAGACAGAATCCTAAGATTGGCTGGGTATTGGGAGAGTAAGTGGGGACTCAGATTGGTGAGCCCGGAGCTGTCACCACCATCCTAATGTCATGCAGTCTCATGCCATGCGCAGGCAGCACCCCCAGCTTTATCCTTCTTTCTCTCTGAGTCCGCAATAGCCGCCCCAATTCGCCCTCCCTAGCATTTACTTTCCAGTGCATGAACACATCGATAAAGCTTGGGGGATGGAGAGCTACCTGAGATCGTTCTGCCCGCTGACTCAAGAAAAAGAAAGAAGATGTCAAGGAGAGGACCTGGATGATGCCCCACCCTTTATCCTTTTCCCACCAGCGCGGGAGCCCCGCGGCCCGAGAGGCCCCAGAGCACCACAAGAGCCCCCGCCCCGCGCCCTCGTGGGATATCTGTAGGCAGACGAGCGGAGGTGAGAGGAGGCACACGTGCGCCCGAAGTGAGAATGGTGGGCCTATTGTGATCCGGCACCAAAAGAGTCTGGGAAAGGGAGGATGGGTGAGCGTTGAAAAGTGTGTGATAATTTAGTACAACAAGCAGGGGATTGAGGACTCGATAGTAAGGAAAGAGCTAGTTGAAAAGTTCATAGATGGTGGCCAGACCGCGCGAAACATAAATTGACAGAAAGCTGAAGGGAACAATTATCAATTTCCAAGATGGACACAAACGTGCTCGGTAAACAAAAGAGAAGAGAAGAACCTGGCAGAACTTGGACTTAGAAGACCACAGAAAGAGAGCCCTACCCCAAAGACAGGACACCAAGAAACCCCCTTCAGATTGGGACCAGCATGATCAGAGAATAACAATGGTCAGGCCCCACAAAGGTAGCAAAAAACAGGTTTTCTTTTCAATCTGTCTATTTATACAGTTCCAAGGAAATGCATCTCTGTCTGGTGTTGCACTTGTATGCAGAATCTGGCTTCTCTTGGGTTTGCAGTTTAATTTTTATTTACACTCATTTAATTTTTAGTTTATGGTCACTTATTCTGTCACTTGGTGAGAGTCTGTGTTCTGAGTGTGTGACCAAGGCCAGGTTTTTATGTTAAACCATGGAGTTTATTACGTAGTGATCTGTAACTGTAGAAATCTGAATTGTTCCGCTTTTCAAATAGGTAAAACACTCGCCCCAGTATTTACAGTGGTACTTTTTTTGGAGGTAGGGCTCATTTATGTGAGTTTTGGAAGTTGGTGCTGGTATGGTATGGAGATTTGTTTCTATCGATCCTCAGTGGACTTTGTTATAGAAGGTTTTTGTTGTTATTAGTTCATAATATGCCTGGTCAATGGAGAATGTTTGTGGTTGTTGGTGAGGATGGACCAGAATCAGATTTTTATTTTAGATGTAAATCTTTGATTGCAGCACCAGTTATTCTCGTTAACATGTTCTATGTACTTATTTGTTCCAATTGTAAAACACCGCTACGATTACATGATATAGTGGTATCGAAAACACTCAAAATAAATAAATAAATAAATGTTGAGTTCTGTGGATGAATGTCCCTAGTTTTGCTCTGCACCCATTGTCAAATATGCAGAATATGGGCCCGATTCCAGCCCAGATGTCCTGGCCCTCTGTGCGCCCAGTCGGAAATGGATGCATAGAGGGAATCGCGATTCTGATCCCATGGGCCGTCTAGCCAGGGGCGGCCCAAGGGGGGTGCGGGGCCATGTGCGGAGACTCGGTGCGGGGCCTCATTTGCATTAAGGGCCTCCTTTGCATAAATATTTGCATAAAATACCATACTACTAACTTTTAGTAAACATGCCTGTTATGAGTGTATGGATAAAGAAAGACTGAAAAGATTTCTACATTCCTATAATCCAGTGCCAACCCGCAACCCCTTAGGAACTACTACAAACACTGCCCATTTAGAACCCATAGCAAACTCGCCGTATTCTAACAGCACTCCAGGACTCACAAAAGCACCAGGACCCTACATATCAAAAAGGAAACATGCAAATATTAAACCAATACATTTCAGAGAACAACAATAAATGACCTACTGGGGAAAGAGAACAAGTGGCAATGTCAAATAGGAATTACATAAACAGAATACCTCAGCTCCGTTACACATGCATAACATAGACCATCACCAACAAGGAATCACAATTTAGAAACAGGAAGGACAATAATTAACTGGGAATCCCAAAAGCCAAACTTGGAATGTACAAACACTGTAGAAATAAAAACTACATTAATTTGCTCTTGTACTAAACAAAGTGCAGACGTTAATGATGCACATTTACCAGAGCTGACATATTCCAATTAATAAATTCAAAATAAAGAGATATTTTTCTACCTTTTGTGCATTTTTTTCAGCTGCAATTGCTCCAGACACTTTCTTCTGGTTTCTTCGTGTCTTCTGCTAACTCTCCATCGTCTGCTGTCCATTTGTCCTGTCTTCTCCTTCTAGTTTTTTCCATTCTCTCTCTACATCTCTGCTTTAACATACTAATCTTTCTCCTTTTGCTCTTTCCTCATTCATATTTCATCCACTCAAATTTTACCCCTCCATCCTCAATCCCACGTACTCTCCCAATACCCAGCCAATTGTAGATTTTTTATCCCTCCCACACAAAATATTTTTCCCCTCTCCATTTTACTCTCCCAGCCCCATCCAGTGCTAATCCTCCCCAACATCAGCTCCCTTCTAGTTCCAGCCTCACCCAGCATCCATTCATTTCTAGGTCCCTGCATCAGCCCATTTCCAGTCTAGCCCCCCATCCAGTCCATTTCCAGTCCTAGCAACCCCCAACCCAATACCAGTCCTAGCCCCCCATCACCCCACTTCCAGTCCTAACCCCCCATCACCGCATTTTCAGTTTAAGCCCCCCCTATAACCCATTACCAGTCCTAACCCCCCCATCAGACCACTTCCAGTCCTAACCCCCATCAACCCATTTCCAGTCAGCCCCCCATAGCCCATTGCCAGTCCTAACCCCCCCATCAGCCCACAGCCCATTACCAGTCCTAACCCCATCAGCCCACCTCAAGTCCTAACCCCTCCCCATCAGCCCATTTCCTGTCCTAACCCCCCCATAGCCCATTACCAGTCCTAACCCCCCATCAGCCCACAGCCCATTACCAGTCCTAACCCCCCATCAGCCCACAGCCCATTACCAGTCCTAACCCCATCAGCCCATTTCCAGTCCTAACCCCCATCAGGCATTTCCAGTCCTAGCCCCCCATAGCCCATTTACCATTCCTAACCCCCCCCAACAGCCCACAGCCCATTACCAGTCCTAACCCCATCAGCCCACCTCCAGTCTTAACCCCCCCATCAGCCCATTTCCTGTCCTAGCCCCCATAGCCCATTACCAGTCCTAACCCCCCCCAACAGCCCACAGCCCATTACCAGTCCTAACCCCCTCAGCCCACCTCCAGTCTTAATCCCCCCAGCCCATTTCCAGTCCTAGCAACCTCCCCAGCCCATTTCCAGTCCTAGCCCCCCATAGCCCACTCCCAGTCCTAATCCCACCAGCCCAGTTCCAGTCCTAATCCCCCAGCACCCCATTTTCAGTTTAAGCCCCCCCATACCCCATTACCAGTCCTAACCTCCCCATCAGCCCACTCCCAGTCCTAAGCCCCCAGCCCCATTTCCCAGTCCTAATCCCCCATCACCCAATTTTTAGTTTAAAGCACCCCCATAGCCCATTACCAGTCCTAACCCCCCATCAACCCACTTCCAGTCCTAATCCCATCAGCCCCTATACAGACTTAGCTCCCCCATGGCCCATCACCACTCCAAACCCCCCCAAGCACCCATAGCCCATCACCACTCCTAACCCCCCCAGCCCATCACCACTCCTAACCCCCCCCCCAGCCCAGCCCAGCCTAGCCTAGGGAAACCTTTTTTATAAAAAGCTGTCTGCTGCCGCTGCCGGGCCGCCGCGGCAGAATCGAGTGTGCTGCGGGGCCCCCCCCTGCCCAGCAGAGCCTGCCCTCCCCTGTATCACCTCTCTCTTTACAACTGCAGTCACAAGCGCTGACTTTCACAGCGCGAAGGAACTAGTTTCCCTTTCGCGGCTCTGGTTAAGCCCGCGGGGGCTGATGGGAACTTCCCATCAGCCCCCGCGGGCTTAACAGAGCAGCGAGGGAGAAACTCTCCTCGCGCTCTGAAAGCCGGCGCTTGTGACTGCAGTTGTAAAGAGAGAGGTGATATAAGGGAGGGAAGGCTCTGCTGGGCAGGGGGGGCCCCGCGGCACACTCGATTCTGCCGCGGCGGCCCCGGCAGCGTCAGCAGACAGGTTTTTTTTTTTTTTTTAAAATTTTACTTTTAGATCAGAATGTTTTTTGCGCGGGGCCCCCTGAAACACGGGGCCCTGTGCAAAAAAACATTCTCGCTCAATGGACGGGCCGGCCCTGCGTCTAGCCCTGCGAGATCAGAATTGCAAACAGGCCTGAACGTGCAGGCCGAGATCTCGATTCCATCCGGCTGCACATACAGGCCTTTCCCAGCTAACTCAGTCAGGCAGTTCAATGGAGCGGCGGCGCCATGGCAGCCATTTGCCATGGCACCGTGGCTCCATTGAAGAGCCATGCTCCCCAGCCGCTGGCTGCAGAGGTGCTTTCTCTCCGCAGCCCGAACCCTGATCTGGCCCTCCTAAGGCCAGGGTTGGGCTGCGGGGAAGCTTCCTCTGCCCCCTCCTGCTGCTTCCCAGTTCCAGGCCTGCCAGATCCACTCGACTGGGGTTCTTATTCCACATCCAAGGTGGAATATGTTCCCCATGCAAGCCGCTAGCCCCGGACATATAGGGCTGATATTAGAATCGGCACTGTATGTCCGGGGCCATGACCACCCACTGCCTGCTCTAACACCGCCTCCGATCCGCCCCTTTCCCACCCCCATCTCCCTTCCCTGTACAACGCGCAGGAAGGTAGATGGGGTCGGGAAAGGGCCCAAATAGCGTTGGGACATCCATCCCTACTATTCATGCCTCGGAATGACCCTGTATATGTTCAAAAAGAATGAAGTGAGAACCATAATGCAGTTTATAACAATAAAATTAAATGAGTTATAATTTTATAATTTGGTGTTACCAACTGTGCTGTGGTTCTCGCTTTTTCTTTTAGTTCCTTGGTGTGCGAACATCTTGCATTTCCTTTGTTTTTTGCAGACTATATATTACATTAACAGCATGCTGATCCAGTGTGCAGTTTCAGGTTATGATGGAGATGCCAAGCCTCTTGGTGTTTATGTTGGAGTGGGACGTGTTGTGTTGGGGGTCACAAAGCCCCTCTTGTTTTTCTGATGGAAAACGCTGTGTTGGGGCCGCCAATTTGCTCTTGTTGTTTTTTGTGGAAGTGGGAGCTGCTGCGTTGGAACTGTTGAGCCTCTCTTGTTGTTAGGCACATTTAGCAGAATGTTTCCTAAGCTCTGTACTGGTAACACATCTGTGGGTCGCCTTACCGGTGCGGGGCTGTAGGCTAACTTTAGGGAGATAGTTGCATCCCCCTGCAGTTTCCACATTTCAGCATGGCAAACTGGCTGCAGCAGCAACGGCCACCCATGGAGATGGCATTAATTGCACCCGCACTACTTTGCTAGTTTCTGCCAACAATGCAGATGCCTACATGTTAGAGTTCTTTCTCTCACCTCACTCTGGAGGGAAGCATAATTTTGGGAAAGAAATCCTGAAAACCTAAGAGTAAGGGAAATAGCATGGAACTTGTCCCTTATCTGGCGGAAAGTGGCCGTATTATTTTTGCTTTTCTGTCACTCCAGCTTCACTTCCTAGTGCCAGTACATTGTCAGCATGATTGCCAGTAGGAAGTGAAACTAGAGCAAGAAATGAAAACACATCCTGTGATCCGCAAAGGAAAGATAGATTTATTGGTTTGTCATTGAAACCTGTTTAAACACGTGGCTTAAATCAGCAATATATTAATTTTGTCACTGTCTTCCTATATTGCAACTATTCTTTTCATTAACAGTATAGCAATTTTGCTTATAGTTTCTAGATGTCCATTGATTGTATGGCTATCATGTTTTGATTACTACATTCTGTAGAAAAATCTTTCTCTTGCATATTTTTTCAGTCAGTAAAATATTTTGAGCTGAACATACAGTTTTTCTTTTGATCCATATCTAAAATTTAGCATAATCTTGGATTATAACAGCCTATTCACATGATGCTAAGTATTTACTGCTCAGTAATTATTTTTATTCTGGCTATGCATTTGCCCCTTCACAGTGATTTTCTTTTAGCACTGGACTTGAAGGAGAAATACCAGCATCATGTGAAGAGTTCACAAAGGAGTTTTGGGAAAAAGGGAGGAAGGGTGTCAGCAGCATTAATAATAATGAGGGAGGGGGCACTGATCTATAGGTTGCAGGAGGGTGCCAGAAATCCTAGTATCAGCCCTACCTCCAAGACACCTGGAAGCAGGCAAACTGCATCCTGGAGATAGCAGTGGCACAACAAAATAAATTTGCGGATAGACACCACAGACCAGAACCTCAGTTCAATGTGGGTGATAAAGTTGGCTGGCTACTTCCCTATTGACAATTGTTGTCCCTGATCCTTTTGGTCAGCAAAAGAGCTCCACAAGATTCCATTTTCGTAGAAAGACGGCCAGAATTGAAATGGAGGAGATTCTGGATTCCAGAGTATTCTGCCAGAAGACACAAAATCTAGTGCACTGGAAAGGCTTCGGTCCAGAAGAGAAGTCCTGGGTCAATTCAGCTGACCTTCATGCCCTTGCCCTCCAGAAGAAATTTTGGTCAAATGTTCCATGGGTTGTCTGGAGGCCATGTCTCAGAGGGTGGCTAGTGGCTACAGGTTGCATCACCAGCTGACTGCCCATCTTATGCCTATTACTTCCTTTCAGAGGCCATCTTGTTTCTGTCTGGGCTCTGTATATAAACTCAGCCCCGGCTAGAGCTCTGCCAGAGTCTGGTCTGCACTTTGGTATCACTTTGTGCTTCTTCCTGCTATATACCCTTATTTATTTTTTTCCACAAGAACTGCACAAGAAAATGGAGAGTCATCAGCGTAATTTACAATTAAAAATGAAAGGAAAATGAGAGAGAAAAGAAAAGGGGTGTGAGAGAAAAGGAGGGGGGGGGGGTGATTATGGTCTCATCAGAGGAAACAGGTAAGGCTTGTAGGAGAGACAGGCACATCCTGGGAGGAGTGACTAAGCCAGAGAAGAGAGAGAAGGTGGAAGGGGTCAGTTGGTATGTGCTTAGAGGAACGAGAGTTGGGAAAGGCACACTACTAAGACCCTTAGCCACTCTATAGTCACCTCCCATCTTGACTGTTGTAACCTGTTCCTTGCTGGTCTCCCTCTGAATCATCTCTATCCCCTTCAGTCTGTTCAAAACTCAGTTGCACAACTTATCTTCTGCCAGTGTCACTATGCTCATGTAACTCCGCTTCTCAAGTCACTTCATTGGCTCCCTATCATTTCCCACCTCCAGTTCAAA
Source organism: Ichthyophis bannanicus (assembly GCA_033557465.1). Lineage (NCBI taxonomy): Eukaryota > Metazoa > Chordata > Amphibia > Gymnophiona > Ichthyophiidae > Ichthyophis > Ichthyophis bannanicus. Next base: position 61,182,764 of record CM066035.1, read on the forward strand.
CTTCTCCTACTGATCTACAAGTGCATTCATTCTGTGGCCCCTCACTACCTTTTATCTCATTCTACACATCTCCTTGGGACCTCCACTCCTCTGGAAGATCCCTTTTATCTCTGCCCTTCTCTGCTACTGCCAATTCCAGACTTCGTTCATCCCACCTTGGTGATCCATATCCCTGGAACAAACTACCTGAGTCAGTACATTAAGCTTCCTCTCTAGCCCTATTCAAATCCAGGCTAAAACCCACCTCTTTGAGGCTGCTTTTGGATCCTGATTCCTCTCACTCTCTTGTTCACTACTTATGTGTATCTTACCATACTCTATTCCCAGTTTTCTGAAGTTCTTTTTCTTGATTAGATTGTAAGCTCCAATGAACTGGAACTATGTCTTACGTCTATATGTACAGCTCTGTGTATGCCCCCACTGATGACACCTCTGAAATCCCCATCACCCCTCAGCAATTTGCCAACTACTACTCCCCATGTCATACCCTGCCACCAATTCAAACAGATCCTCCCCTCCAACCGCTCCTCTCACCCACTCATGGATCACATTTGACCACATCAGCAGTGATTCAATCATCAAACAAAGGTCACTTTTCAGAGTGAAAATATCAAAATCAGAAAAAACACTCTATACAAAACAAAAACACTGGGATAAGTGCTTACGTACAACGTTTGTTCTGCTTGAGGACTGTGATGAAGAAGGATCTGTCCTGAATGTATATGTGGGTATATACTGGTATTCAAAGCTTGAATCCCCCTGAAGCAGCTGTTTAGCAAAACGCTTTATGGGTGCCTTGAAATTGGCATTGGGGCATAGCAGATCAGTAGGAGGCTGTTTCCCTGTCTGTTCAAGTTAAGTTTAAGACATTCTTGACTTATTTGTTTGTCACTTGAAAAGTATGAAATCAAAGTAGGAGTAGGAATGGTCATTGATGTACAAGGGCAGCGTCATACAGAAGTTTTTCTGAAGGAAGCCCGTTGGTTCTGAGACCTTCGTTTTTTGTGGCTTTTAAGCACTTATCCCAGTGTTTTGTTTTGTATGGAGTATTTTTTCTGATTTTCACATCAGCAGTGGATCAAATCCACAAAGACCAAACTCACCCCATTCATCACAAGACTCACCCAAATCTCTCTGTAACAAGACCTAATACCAACATGTTTAAAAACCTCCTCAGTATGTCGAATCCTAAAAAAACCTCATCTCGACCCGCAGATGCTGCCTCCTACTGACCAATAACAAGTCTGCCATTCATAGACAAAATAATCAAAAAATTCATTCCAACAGCAACTGCAAGAATACCTGGACAAACACGCCCCACTCAATCCACAGCAACACGGACTCCAACCATATCATGAAGTGGAGACGCTAATGACTTCCCTCATGAACAGACTCATAAAAGGAATATTCCTTGACATATCAGCAGCTTTTGACACCACAATATCCTCCTACAACATTTACAAACAATAGGAATACAAGGCACAGTACAAAAATGGTTCCAATCCTACCTAAATAACAGACTCCAACAAATAAAAATTGGCATACTCTCATCAGTCCCTTACCCTCAGACTCAAGATGTACCACAAGGATCTACTCTCGCAGCACTACTTTTCAATATTTACATACAACCACTCTGCTCAATCACCTAATCGTACAATGTCAACTACCATATTAACATGAAAGATGTCATGCGTTATGCACCATTCAGCACCAACCAACCTTCTTACACTGGTCTGCAATAATGCTTCACAGACGTATCCCCCTAGCTGGCATTGAACCACTTATCCATAAAACTCATAAAAACAGAATCACTATTCATCACCGAGGACAACACATTCATACCCCCCCCCCCCCCACATACACACTATTACCCTAAACCATACAGAAATCCAAATCCAGTCAGAAGTAAAATACCTAGGAATCACCCTAGACTATCAGCTAACCTTGAAACCGCAGATAAAAAAAACACAAAAAAAAAGCAATTTACTACAAGACCCGAAGCCTACAACAGCTCCATCCATTACTTGACCCAACCGACTTTCGCTCAGCTCTACAAGCACTAATCATTCCCCATGTCGACTACTGCAACTCCATCTACCACGGACTACCCCACTCAACCCTATTACCCTTACAAACTGCTCTCCACACAACCACCTGTATCATTTAAGGAGCATCAAGATACAATCATATCATGCCTATCATGAAACAACTTCACTGACTCCCTCTACAGTGCAAAATCCAGTACAAAATCCTCCTAATGATCTTCAAAACACTTAACAACCAATCAGCCCTACACCTACAAACCCTCATCAAAACATCCCAGTCTATCAGACCCAGAAGATAATCCATCGAGAATATCCTAGTAACCTTCTGCGAAAGAACAAGAAGCACGCAACAAGCATGTGCAAGATCTTTTGAGCTCTACACTCCTACGATATAGAACTCTCTACCCCACAGAATAAGAAACACCAAAGACCTTCTCACATTCTGTAAACTCCCAAAACCCACCTATTCACGGAGCACTTTGGACCTACCACCTAACCCCCCCCCCTCAGGCACGTCCTCATTGTCCAAACGCCCGGGACCCAACCGCCTTGATGAAGCCTCTGTAAATAAGTTGAAGATCACATGTTCATCTTACAGAGTTAAAGTACAAAGTTATAGTTCTATGTAATCATTGTTCAATTTTTTATGTACACTGCTTTGACCCGGTCAAAAGTGGTATAAAAGAACAGCCAAATAAAATAAATAATCAGGTAGACTTGAGGAAAACCATCTATTCTTTGGGATTCTGCCAGCTACTTGTGATCTGGCTTGGCCATTGTTAGAAGTCATGTTAGAATATTTGCGAGATCACCTGTGGTGCTTCTAGGTATGTCCTGCAGGTGTCCACCTCCGATTCGCCACACTCTGGTCACCCATCCAAGGTCCTCTGGCACTGTAGGGGTTACAGCTACACAAAACCAGTTATCCAGGACCAAGCAGGAAGTCAGTCCTCACTTATGGGTGACGTCGGTGCCGACGGAGCCCACGCGGAGCAATTTCCCCAGCTTTCGAAGAAGGAAAGCCTTTGGGATTGCAGCGCTCATGCGCGGTCCTCTTCCCGCCCAAGGATGCCATCTTGCTCAGTCTTCTTTTTCCGCGGAGCCCTACAGACGTAGTTTGTTACCACCGCTGAAAAAGTTGATTAATTCTTTGTTGTTTTTCTCGGTTCGCGTGTCCTTTTCCTGCCCGGCCTCGATTTTCCCTTATCGAGTCCGTTCACGTTCTTTTTTTTTGTTTTCGATTCTTCTAACTGGCGTTCCCGCCACTTAATTTTCCACCCCTGGCCTTTTGACCTCGTGGGGGCCCTTTTTCCCCCGATGGCTGCCAGCTGGTTTAAAAAATGTGATCATTGTTCTAAATTAATGTCTCTTACAGACACGCATAACTTCTGCCTCCGTTGCCTCGGACCCAACCATGACTCCGTGAGTTGTGGTCCGTGCGGCAAGATGTCCTCCAAGTCGCTGAGGAGTCGGCAGTTGCAAAGGGACCGAATCTTCTCTGACCCCGAGTCCGGTCCGGCCCGGACCTCGTCGGAGGCGGCGACGTCTCGTGACTCCGGCCACGAGCACCGTCGGAGTTCCTCTGAACGGGGGTCCCCTGGCCGGGAGCATCGTCGGCAGAGGAAACTTGCGCGGGCGGCGTTGGAGGACGCACCTGGTCCCTCGAGGGCCGGGTCGCATAGCCCCGCCAGCCGCCCCGAGTCCTCGGAGGCGGAGAGACCTTCTAAGCTTCCCCGACTCGAGGTGGAGCCACCTGGACACGTGAGTACTATTGTCCTCCTGGACTCCCCTACGGAACCGACGTCGGGCCCGATGCCGTCAGGGCCCGAGTCGGTGGCTGCCGGGTCTTCTGGGTTTGACCTCAGATTGACGACCTTGGAGCACAGTATATCTGCCTTCTTGGACCAGCAGCGGGCTTGGATTACCGGCATCGCCAGTGCATTCTGCCCAGACCACCGGGACGTCGACGCCCATGTCGACCCTGGCGGCCGAGAGTCGATGCAGGCTCGAGTCGATTCTCGGTCGAGGTCTCCCTCGGCCTCCCGTTCGGGACCGAGGTCGTCGGCGTCGGGACGAACCCTCGCCCGCACGGAGCCCCTCGATTCCTCCACGGAGGCGTCGGGCTGGGACACGGAAGGGGACGAGTCGCCGGCTCTTTTCAGACCCGGTGCGTCCCTCCGACTCGCCTGAGTCGGAGCCTCGAAGGCGATCCCTCCGGAGGATACGCGCTTCTCTGATTTTGTGCGGGATATGGCCAAGGCTTTGGCTTTCCCCGCGGATCCCGAGGAGGAGCCTCGCGCGGAAGAGCTCGAGGCACTCCAGTACGACTCTCCCCCGAAGGAGGCCTTTACTGTGCCGGTCCCTCCAATGCTGGAGCTGCTGCTCTTCCGCATGTGGGAAAATCCGGCCTCGACGCCGGTGTTGAGCAGACGGATCGATTCGATGTATCGAGTCCGCAAGAGCCCCGGGTTCCAGAAGGCGCAATTGCCGCACCACTCCATGGTTGTGGAATCGGCAATGCATCGGCTTAAGAGTCAAAAGATGCACTCCTCGGTGCCCCCGGGTAAGGAGGCCCGAAACCTGGATGCCCTCGGGAGGAAGTGCTTCCAGGGTTCCATGCTGGCCTGCCGAGTACAGACATACCAGCTGTATATGGGCATGTTCCTCCGAGACCTGGCGAAAGAGCTCGCCGGGTTCTCGGCTGGTCTCTCCGACGAACCTTTGCAGAGGTTCCAGGCCTTGTCCGATAGCATTTGTGAGTGTTCGAAGTTCATTTCTCGGGCGGCCTACGATGGCTTCGAGGCATCGGCCCGAGTGGCCGGAGCCGGCATCGGTGCCCGCCGGCAGGCCTGGCTTCAGTCATCCGACCTCGAGCCATGGGTACAGGACAAGCTAGTCGATGTCCCCTGCAGAGGTGAAAACCTCTTCGGTAAGCCCATGTCTGACAAGGCGGCAGAACTCGTCCGAGACTCTCACTCGGACTCGCCTGTCCCGAAAGACCTCCACTCCTCCGCAGAAGCGGAAGGGGCTGGGGAAGAAGCCTTTTTACCCGAGGAAGGTGCTTGCCTATAAGCAACCCCACCTTCAAAACCAAGCATCGGCGGCTCCCACTCAGGGCCCGCAGGCTAAGGGTCAGGGAAATGGCCCCCGTAGGCCGAGGGCCCCCAAGCCCGCTACACAGCCCCCTGCCCAGCAGGGTGGGGGCTTTTGACTATGCCAGCATAGCCTCTCCCCCTCCGCGTCCTTCGTTCAGCACGGGGGGCAGGCTGATCCACTTTGCCCACAGGTGGTCGGCCATAACATCTGATTCCTGGGTGCTGCAGGTGGTTCAGAGGGGCTACCTCTTGCACTTTCACCAGGTGCCTCCCCCCTACATCCCAGGGGAGCCCCCAAGGCCCCCTCTGCACAGAGACTTGCTCCTTCAGGAGCTGCAGGGTCTGCTGGGGGAGCAGGCTGTGGAGCCAGTGCCCCAACATCTGTGGGGTCAAGGGTTCTACTCGAGGTACTTCCTGGTCCCAAAGAGAACAGGAGGCCTCAGACCCATTCTGGACTTACGCAAACCTCAACAAGTTCCTGCAGCGGGAAAAGTTCAAGATGCTTACCCTTGGAATCCTGCTGCCATACCTCCAGCAGGGAGATTGGCTATGCTCCTTGGATCTAATGGATGCCTATACTCACATCCTTATTCATCCGGACCACCGACAATATCTCAGATTTGTGGTGGTGGCCAGGGAAACATTATCAGTACCACGTGCTGCCCTTCGGCTTGTGCTCCGCCCCCAGGGTGATCACAAAATGCCTGGCAGTGGTGGCGGCCTGCCTGAGACTTCAAGGCCTGTTTGTTTTTCCATACCTGGACGACTGGCTCGTCCGGGCGCAGTCGGCCATAGAGGTCGCTCAGGCCACGCAGCGCACGGTGGCTCTGCTTCAGCACTTGGGCTTCGTCATAAACTTCGGGAAGTCCACGTTGCGTCCCTCTCAGGATCTCGAGTTCATAGGGGCACGGCTAGACACTCTGCGAGCTCGTGCCTTCTTGCCTCGGGAGCGAGCCGACAGGCTCATGGCTCTGGCCGGCAGGTTCCACAGCGCGTCCCCGGTCCCGGCCAGACGGTTCCTGCAGCTGCTCGGTCATATGGCCTCCACGGTCCATGTCACACCGAACGCCCGGCTGCATATGAGGCCTGTCCAGTGGTGTCTTCACACTCAATGGCATCAGGCCACAGGGAGTCTGGCGGAGCTTCTACAGATCTCCGACCGCCTGGTCTCCTCTCTGCAATGGTGGCTTCACCTGCCCAACCTGGTACTGGGCATGCCCTTTCAGTCTCCCGCACCTTCCCAGGTGCTGACGACAGATGCCTCTCTCCTGGGGTGGGGAGCGCATTGCCAGGGAGCACACACTCAGGGCCTTTGGACTCCTTGGGAGGCGACTCAGCAGATCAACTTCCTGGAGCTGCGGGCGATCCGCCTAGCTCTGCGGACTTCTCTCACCTCACCTCGCGTCAGTCTGTATTGGTGCAGACGGACAATCAGGTGGCCATGTTCTACGTGAACAAACAGGGGGGCACGGGCTCCCTCCTGCTCTGTCAGGAGGCCCGGAGACTGTGCTCCTGGGCAGTCGACCACAACATCCTCCTCAATGCTGTTTACCTGCCCGGGCAGGAAAACTGCTTGGCCGACAGGCTGAGCCGGGTCTTGCAGCCCCACGAGTGGAGGTTGAACCCCGGCGTTGCCCAGCAAATCTTCCGCCGGTGGGGCTCCCCCACCGTGGACCTCTTTGCCAGTCCCCTGAACCGGCAACTCCCCCGGTTGTGCTCTCAGCATCCGCATCCCCTCAGAGTAGCTCCGGATGCTTTCCTCATTTCGTGGTCCACAGGCCTACTGTATGCCTTTCCTCCCACACCGCTGGTATCCCAGACGCTTTTCAAGGTTGTCCGAGACTGGGCCTATGTGATCCTGATAGCGCCCCGATGGCCAAGGCAACCCTGGTTTCCTCTGCTCCTGCAGTTAGCGGTGGACACCCCTCTTCCTCTGGGGTTTCAGCCCGATCTTCTGACCCAAGATCAGGGTACTCTCCTGCACCCCAACCTCCGGGCCCTTCACCTGATGGCCTGGCTGCTGAGAGGGTAGTCCTAGCTCCATTCTCGCTCCCTCCGGAGGTGGAAGCTGTCGTCCTGGTGTCTCGGCGACCTTCTACCCGGAAATCTTACGCCCTCAAATGGCGTCGCTTCTCGGTCTGGTGTTCTCAGCATTCTGAGGACCCATTCGCCTGCCTAGTATCGGTGGTATTGCAATACTTGCTTCACCTCTCCGATCTCGGCTCAAGTCCAACTCTGTCAGAGTCCACCTCAGTGCTCTCTCGGCACACCATTCGCCGGTGGAGGGCCAGCCTCTTTCCTCGCACCCCTTGGTGGCGCGTTTCCTCAGGGGCCTGCTTCTGCTTAAGCCCCCGTTGCGCCCTCCGGCTCCTGACTGGGATCTCAATGTGGTTTTACAAAGGCTTACTTGCCCACCTTTTGAACCCATGGCTACCTGCCCCCTCCGTTTCCTCTCCTGGAAAACTCTCTTCCTGGTAGCCCTTACCTCCGCTAGGCGCGTTAGTGAACTACAGGCCCTAGTGTCGGAGCCCCCTTACACCAGGTTCTACAAGATTAGGGTTGTCTTACGGACGCACCCTAAGTTTCTCCCGAAGGTGGTTTTCTCTTTCCACATCAATCAAGAGGTGGTTCTTCCGACCTTCTTTCCCAGGCCGCATACCAGCAGAGCTGAGACTGTTCTGCATACCCTGGACTGTCGAAGAGCCTTGTCCTTCCACCTTGACCGTACGCGTGAGCATAGGAAAGCTGCCCAGCTCTTCGTTTCCTTTGACCCCAATCGGTTGGGGGTCCCTGCCTCTAAGCGTACTCTGTCCATCTGGGTAGCTGACTGTATCGCCTGGGCGTATGAGGCAGCCGGCCTCTCCTTGGAGAGTCGAGTCACGGCGCACCGTGTCAGGGCGAAGGCGGCGTCTGTAGCCCACCTCCGCTCTGTTCCGTTGGCAGACATCTGCCGGGCCGCTACTTGGACTTCCAGCCAGACTTTTGCGGCTCATTACTGCCTGGAGAGGGAGTCCCGCAGGTATAGTGCTTTCGGACAGGCAGTCCTCCACAATCTCTTTGAGGTTTAGGCAACTCCTACCCTCCGGCCCCGGTGTTGGCTACCGGCCGGATTCATATTCAGAGAAGATTCCTTCCTTCTGTGCTGTTGAGCTGGAGGGAGCTCATTTCCAGCTTGAGGTCTCCGGTAGCCTTAAGTTAGGGAGTCCCATAAGTGAGGACTGACTTCCTGCTTGGTCCTGGAGAAAGAGTAGTTACTCACCTGTAACAGGTGTTCTCCAGGAGCAGCAAGAATCAGTCCTCACTACCCTCCCTCCTCCCCTTGGAGTTGCAGTCATTCTTATGGTTGCTGTCTTCCGCTATGTCAGTCAACTGAGCAAGATGGCATCCTTGGGCGGGAAGAGGACCGCGCATGCGCACTGCAATCCCAAAGGCTTTCTTCGAAAGCTGGGGAAATTGCTCCGCGTGGGCTCCGTCGGCGCCGACGTCACCCATAAGTGAGGACTGATTCCTGCTGCTCCTGGAGAACACCTGTTACAGGTGAGTAACTACTCTTTCCAGGCCCACACAGAACAAAATCCAGTCTCTGTTCCAGCAACTAGTGCATCAGGTTCTGTGTTCCCTGGGGATTCAATGGCCTCAAAGTCCTATTGGGCTCAGTAACCCTTCCCGGGATCAGATCAGTAGTTATAACAGTCAATGAATATCAGATTCTTCATTGTCCTCCTTAAGGAAGAAACCCAGTCCACTTTCAGGCATCCAGGGAGTTCTACCCTGAGGCCCCCAGTTCAAGTTCTTTGAGTCTGCTTCCAAAATTGTAGTTCAAAACAGTGCAGTCTTTTTTGGGCTTCAAAGCAGCCCTCCTGACACCACTCTCATGAGCCCACAATTCAGATACTCGATATCTGGCTTCTGAAATGGTTCACAACCACCCACTGTCAGGTTTCTCCAGACTTTTATATCCCTGTCTAACCCCACTACTTCTGTCGACACCTGGGAAACCAGCCTACCCTCTTCCCTAGGTCTGGCAGTAGCCAAATCTGGCCTGGATTCGGGAACTGCCTTGTCTGTTTCTCTTTACCCCATCACACCACATTTCAAGTAAATATCAAAGCAATTGCAATAAAATATACATTAAGGCAATAATAATAGTATTAAAATAAAATTAAAGTAGGGCATATTCAGTTGTGGCTGCTGCTGCTTAAATTAAAACTGTATATTCAGCGGCAGAATATATCTGGTTTGGACCACTGAATATCCAGGCTGTCCGGCCACCGAGGCCACTGTCCTAATTTAAACCACTTAAGCTACCTGGTTAGCAGTTGAATATTGCTGCTAATTGGAGAGCGGCTGCCACCGCCCCCACTCTGCTTACAGACCACCCTAGTTTTTACCGGGCCTTTTTTGGTGGTCCATGGGGTTATTCAGCGGCATCAACTGGTTAGTTCTTGCTGAATATTGCAGTAACCGCATTTTAGCCGATTAATAGGACTTCTAACTGGCTAGAACACTTTGAATATCTCCTCCAAAGTTTTTTTTTTAAATTTTAAAAGAAAGAGAAGGAAAGAATAAAAGAGATCTTTGAGCTGACACCCTCAATCTGACCGCCCAAAGGCCCACTCAAAACGACAGGTCTTTAGCCCTGTGGGAACCGCGGGAGATAACATTCTTCTCTGGAGTTCTATGCTTTTATATTCAGTGCTAGTCGCCGGATATTCACCAGTGCTAAATAGCTGTTTTCAATGTAAAGTGGCGATGGTCAGCTGCTTTAAGTAGCACATGTCCCCCTGCAAGGTATGTACGTACATTTAATGCAAGCCTCTCTGTCTCATGCAGACAAGTTTGTATGCATTAAGAAAGGTTGAGCACGGTTTTAAGTAACTGAAAACACACTGATCTGCACAAGGCTGCTTAATGCATGTTAATTCCAGGGTCAATATTCCAAAATGCTTATCTGGTTAACATGTGGCATTAGAAAGATAATTCCTTTGCTTTGAATTTTTGGGGCAAGCAAATGGATAACTTTTGAATGTACATCTCAATGTTTGGCCAAACGTTATTTTGATAAAAAGAGGCATCAATGAAGAATTAGTCCAGGAGCGTGGCTTACAGTTAGCTAGATAACAATGATATTCAAGCATTATCTGATAAACTTTATCTGTTTATCTTGGCCACAGAGAGAGAAAGCCTAAGATGAGCAGATAAAGGTTTATTTTCACGCTATTATATTCCGTATTATTTCACTTAAAGATAAGTCATCTGGTTTTCTTTAACCGGAGAATAACCCACTGAATATATTGATCAATCTCATTTCGCCTAAGGAGCAGGCGATTAAGTGCCTGGTTTATGATGTATTTTCCCACAGATACAGAATGGAAAAACATCTTTAGCAACTCAGAGAGGCTATTCAGCATTGCTGCTGAAAATTGGGTCTCATCTGGCCACTAGCATTGAATTTCCAGGTCGACTATATTATAATTTTGCAGTGCTGTCAGCGGCAATATTCAGCAGCTGGCTGGATTGCAGAAGCAGCTAAAGTTAGGACAGCCATCCGGCTGAATATCGCCATTAGCCATTATCCTCGGGTGCGCTTACACTCTGACCCCTGAGCGCCCCAACTCTAGCCAGCTAGCATCGGGGCGCTTAGAAGATGCGCCTGGGCCTAGTCAGCAGCACTAATCATGTTAGTGCTCCTAATATCACACTGAGCAGCATATAGGCAGCTTGCAAGCCTGCAAACCTCCTAAATGTCTTTGAATATCCCCCCTCAGGACCTCAGTTTTTGAAAATTCAACCCATAGTGTTCAATAATTAGTCTAACACTATATTGCCTTTCCCCAATTTCTTTTATTTGTTATTCCCTCACTTACGTTTACTCTTACCGCCATGCTCTGTATCTGTCCCGAGTGCGTGTAGTCTCGTAGTGTTGGTACTACTCCTGCAAGAGGCGTCTCTAACATGTCCTCATTTCCACCCTCCAACTTCATAATGTGGTCCTTTGTCTGTGAAGCTCTTTTGGGGTCAATTTTCAAAAACTTATCAGTGAGAGAGAAATCCAGGGAAAGAGGACCATCTTTAAGTTTTTAGCTCCTCCAGCCCATCCTTCATTCCTGCCCCTAAGTTCTCTAGTTGCTGATGCTGTGTTGAGCAAAATATTTTTAGGGCCTTGGCTCCAATGTCCATCCAATTCCGTTGTCCATAAGCGCAACTATCCAGATACTGCAACTGAATATCTCCACCGACTGCCCCAGCACTACCCAGTTAGTGCTGGAGAAGTCCATGGATAGAGCAAGGGTGGTGGTGATAAAGTGTAGTTACTCACCTGTAACAGATGATCTCTGGGAACAGCAGGAATTTAAGGGTATGTTTACTAAACAGCGCTAACGTCGCAGCGGCGATGTTATCGCGCGATAATGGTGCATTACCGTGCGATAACGTCTCCGGCAGTGTTAAGGTGCACAGAGGGTGGAGTAAGGCTCCCCAGAGGGCGGAGATAATGGGTCAATGGGCAGAGAGTGGGCAGGGAGAGGCTCCAGGCACACTAACGCTGTGAAATCAGGGTCTGAAAAAATTAACACCAGTGAAAACCTCGCGTTAGAGGCACATTTGCAGGAGAGAGAAACCATTTAAGTCAGCAATGTACAGCAAAGGCAGGGAGACCAAGAAAAGTGATAGTAGTGATACATGTGCAGCAACAGCATAGTGCCCAAGTACGAAAGGGCACTACAGTGAGGCTGCAAATGGGGTACAGGGGGCTGCAGGTGGGACATGCAGTGGGGCAGCTGTGGCACAGGGTGGACTAGGCAGATGCCTAGGTGACACATAGGAATGTAGAAACGGAAAACCAGCAAGACAGCAACTGACCAAGGGCATACATGTCCACGAGTGTGTGTCCCACAGTATCCCAAGGAACAGTACCCAGCAAGTACCCCAAAGGGCACATAACATTGGCAGGCGGTGCCGGGGGGAAGCGTGGATGTCTATGCAGGCACCCCCTACCCCATATCATGCACCATAGGCAGCCGCCTACCAGCACACTGGATGGCCTGGGACTGCGCACCACCAGCACCACCGGCACAAGGGCATGTCAGCATGGTGGCGGAGGGGTGTTGGTGGTGGAGGGGGCAGTGGCATCTGCCCACAGCAGACCAAGGCCAAGCCCTGTTTAGGTGGGTGCCGTGCACTGCAAAAGACAAGGTCTGTCTGACGAACAGTAATGGTATCCCCAGGGAATGACCTGCCTCTGTGGCAACAGTTTGGTGCAGTACACACAGCCAGTGTGTTCAGGGGCAGAAGATCACAGGTTCAAGTCCCAGCTGTGGCTCCTGCAGACCATGCCTCTATATTTTACCCAGTACTAAACTATGGTAATAAAGAAGGAATCTTTATTGCAGATAAAATAAACACGCCATAAAAGCCTATATTTTACACTACAGAGCACATACACCATAGACATGTGCAGTCCCTAGAGCAGAGGTTCCCAACTGCAGTCCTGGAGGGCCAAACACCATTCAGGTGTCATGCTGTCCCTAAGAAATATGCTTGAGATGCATTTGTATGCACCACCTCCATTGTATGCAAATGTATCTCATGCATATTCATTAGGGACAGCATGAAAACCTGAATGGTGTTTGGCCCACCAGGATCGGAGTTGGGAACCTCTGCCGTACAGCATAGGCCAACAGGGCCACAAACACCCACACCAAAGGTACTCAAATCCAGTCCTGGAGGGCTGCAAACCAGTCAGGATTTCGGGATATCCCTAATGAATATGCATGAGATAGATTCAAATACAATGGAGGCAGTGCATGCAATTATATCTCATGCATATTCATTAGGGATATCCCGAAAACCTGACTGGTTTGCGGCCCTCCAGGACTGGATTTGAGTACCTCTGACCCACACCCAAAAGCTCCACTATCCAACGGCTCATGGAGAATCAGGCTGTTGGGCCCTGCGCGGAGCAGCATCTACCAATACTAGCACATGCATACCTTAGCAATGCCGTCTTAAACTTGGAAACATGTTCCACATATATCAAAAGGTTGCTATGATTAATGTCAGATAACAAATCCTAAGTTAAACACAATTTGGTGACAGAGATTCATCATAGCAACCTTTCTGATATCTGTGGACTGTGTTTCAGTTTTTGTTTCTGACAGTGTTTACCACCCTGGGGAGTGGCCCTAACAGTATTGAGTACGATAGCAATGCCTGCACTGTGCCCAGGACTGGTGTGGTGGCCAGGGCTGCCAACCACTTCTATATTTGCACAATGCTGAAATAGGTGTGGGAGTGTGTGTATGTCTATCCAGTGTTTTGTGGCTGCCTACACCTTACTGAGCCCACAATGCTTGCACTGTTTCCAGTGTTAGCCTGCCAATGTGCATAATGAGAAGCGAGGTACTGTGGGTATGGCCCAGATAGGGGGCCTGGGCAGGATGCATCTGCGAAGGGCATAGGGCAATGGCTGGGACATTGTAGTGCCCGACCACCACCTGCACGGACAGGGTGGCCACAGCATGTCATGCTGGGGGGGGGGGGGGTCACTCTCACCCTGACTGAGCGGTGACCATGGCATGGCTAGGTTCCCCCATAGTGCTATACAGTGTTTCTCTCAAGTGATATCTATGAGTTCCTTTTTCTGGGGCCCAATTACTGACATACTTGCTTGATGTGTGTGCTCACATCCCCATTTTTGGGTGCACACATTTCCTCCAGGAACATGCACTATGTGCTAGTTAGCAGACTGTTTGCAGTTAGTATGTGTATGGCTAGAACACCTTGCAGGGTGCAGTGGGTAGAGACTGACTGTACCCTCTGCTGGTGAATGTCAGATAGTGGTGGGGTGGGGTGGGGTGGGGTGGGGGAGGTGGCAGCTGAGCTTTTCCAGGCCTGTCTGCCAGTGCCCTATGTGATGTATACAGATCTGCATTGACTGCCCTGTAGGGTGCCTATTCCCCAACAGGACTGGGGTTGATGGTCCCCTCTACTGCCACCATTGCAGAGATGTAGAATGTGGATCTGTTGGTGGGAGATCCTGTCCCCCACCCTGACCCACAGAGGGCGGGTTGGGTGGTGCTTCATCATCTGCTTTTGGGTCCAAACACCACCCTTCTCTTATAACATGTGACCATGCCAACCACACAGGATATGCACTATTCTGGGTGTATCATAGTTCACAAGGGCTAGACGTGACTGGGAAATACAGATGGACACAGGTGTATCCTAGGTGTGTCTGCAAGGACTACCCATCACACACTGGCACTGATGGGGACCTGCAGTACAGCCTATCAAAGCCAAGCCAGGTGCTGTGGACCTGGTGCTGGGTGCCCCACACCTCATCCTCAGGGTGAGCACAGGAACTGCACAATGTCACGGTCTGTAGCTACACTTTATAATGTGCCCTAAGGAGTGCCTTATAGGGCATCTTAGATTACGGCACTGTGAGGGTGTTTTTGCTGGCAGCACTGATTTAAATTAAAAAAAGGAAATGCCTCAGACAGCCTTCTTACATAACACCACTGCAGGATCAAACCCATGATCTCTGCCTCTGCAGTCATTGGAGTAACCATTGGGCTACACCTTTATATCTTCAAACACTGCACTGGCATGAACTTAGGGTTAAGGCGCCACGGCGCCCACTATCGCACAATACCGTTTCCTTGCAACCTTACCTCCGGACCGCCCACTACCTTATATGGCATTCTTCACATTAACGCTGCAACTAGCACCGGTAACATTAAGATAGTTTAGTAAACATACCCCTTAGTCTTCATATACGGGTGACGTGAGTACCGATGGAGCCCGTGTGGGAATGCCCCCCAGCATCCAATAGGAAAGCTTTTGGGAGCATCCCACTGTGCCTGCGTAGCTGCCTTCCCGCCTTTGCCACTCTCCCTCCTCAGTTGAGTTTGTAGCTGAGATAAAAGGAGAGGAGAAAAGAAAACCTACAACTCCTAGGGGAGGAGGGTGGGTTGTGAAAAGTAAATTCCTGCTGTTCCCAGAGATCACCTGTTACAGGTGAGTAACTATGCTACAAGCAGGAATGTAGTCTTCACATGTGGGACTCCCTAGCTGGAAGATAGCAGAGAGAGACCTCAGAACCAGTAATGGTTTGCCTCAGGAGAGGCTAAAAGAGGTTATGGATCCTCTATGGATGTCTGGTATCGAAAATTCTGGGACAGAGTGTAGGAGTTGCTCTAAGTCTGAAAGAGAAGCTGGAAACAACCTGAGCAAACACGGCATCCTGGCAGGAGTCCTTGTCCAGACAATAGTGAGCAGCAAAGGTATGGACCAAAGACCAAGTTGCTGCTTTGCAGATTTTGTCAATAGCCACAGAGCATAGATTTGCCATCGAGGTGGCCATAGCTCTAACATTCTGGTCAGTGACATGACCTTTAAGGGATAGGCCTGCCACATCATAAGCAAAGGTGATGCAGTCTGCTATCCATTGGGGGAGGGTATGCTTGGATACTGGCAACCCCAAATGACTAGGATCAAAGGAGATGAACAATTGAGAAGCCTTTCAGTGTTCTCTGATCCTCTGAAGGTAGAATGCTAAAGCACGTTTACAATCCAGAGTGTGGAGGGTTGCCTCTACTCTGGCTGAATGCAGTCTAGGGAAAAAGACAAAAAGGACAACTTCTTGATTCAGATGAAAGTGCGAAACCACTTTCAACATGAGGTGAGGATAAGTCCTAAGGGCAACCTTGTCATGGTGGAACCGAGTTTAAGGCAGGCCGACCACCAAGGCCTGAAGCTCACTAATGCATCTTGCGGTTTGAGAAGTTCTCCCAAAACAATATTAAGGTCCCATGCCACTGGTGGTGGTCTGATGGGAAGCTTGGTTAACAGAAGTCCTCTCATAAAGTATAAGACGAGCGGCTGTGAGGAGATGGGCTGTCCATCTAACTGATGATGAGAGGTTGCAATTGCACTTAAGTGTGCTTACCGAGTTGGTTTTGAGACCAGAGGAGGAAAGGTGGAGGAGATATTGGAGAAGTGCCTCCACCGGAGCTGAGAAGGGATTAAGATCCCTTTGTGAACACCAAAGTGAGAATCTATGCCACTTAAAGGCATAGGAACATCTGGTAGATGGCTTTCTGGAAACTAAAAGGATGTCCTTAACCTCCTGAGAAAGGTTAAGGAGCTGAAAGGCTATGCCTTCAGCAGCCATGCTGTGAGGTTGAGAGACTGTGGATTGGAATGGAGCAGCATTCCCTTCCTCTGAGAGAGCAGATCTGGTGCAGCTCCGAGATCTATCGGTTGAGTCTGAGACAGACATAAGAGGAGAGGAAACAACAGTTGACATGGCCAGTGTGGGGGCCCCTGTCCGCTTGGAGTTTGAATAGAGTTTTGGGAATCAGGGGAATGAGGGGAAAGGTGTAAAGTAGACCTTGCCCCCAATGGAGATGAAAAACATCCACCTGTTGACTGTCCAATGTGAGAGTCCTGGTGCAGAAGTGTGGGAGCTTGGCATTTGTTGGGGTGACAAAGAGGTCTATCTCTGGAGTCCCCCGGGTCTGGAAGATGTAAGATACTGGGTCTACATGGAGAGACCATTCGTGGGGAAGAAGGATCCGACTCAATTTGTTTACTAAGACATTTTGTTTGCCTGGAAGATACACCATTTATAGGTGGATGTAGTGAGCAATGGCAAAGGACCAGAGATGTAGAGCCTCCCTGCAGAGGGATGTGAGGAAATTTGGCTGAATTGTTCTGCTTGATTTGCATGATTGGCATGAATACCTTACGGTACCCTAGCCTATTCCTGACCAGCTTTAATGTCACACCTGGATGAAGGCACATGGTAAAAAGACATGTGGGTTAAGAAAGACAAGAACTGAGTGCACTAAAACAGCATAATAAAAAGCAGGATGAAGCTACACTCTGTGCAGAAATGTGCAGAGAATGGCATAAGAACATAAGAATATAAGATATGCCATACTGGGTCAGACCAAGGTCCATCAAGCCCAGTATTCTGTTTCCAACAGTGGCCAATCTAGGTCATATGTACCTAACAGAACGGTTTGTGCAAGCCGGCATGAACAAGCTGAATAACAGGTACTCAGAAGCCCTGAAGAATTGCCAACTGTGCTGTAGGCTACAGATAAGCAACTGGCAGGGTGTGGTAAGCTAATGAAGCAGAAAAAACTAGAGCCTGCTAATCTGGTTTGGCACGGGAATTGTGTAAGACAAGTGAAAAGAACGTGTAGACTTTGAGAGCGAGAAGGGTATAAAAGTGTGCAGCAACTTGGTTCGGGGGCAGTCTCCCCTTTCTCACTAACAAGAGAGGTTGGGGACGCTGTCCAACACTTGAACGAGAGAGACACAGTGTGCAAATGAATCTTGTATCCTATTAACTGAATAAAGGGAAAGCTTGCTTCATTTCTGAATGTGTCTGAAGTTCATTTTCCTAATAGGGACTAATAGCCTGTCTCTCCCTGCTTGTTCACATAGAACATGGCAACTTGATTGTCGGTTTGGACCAGGACTCTGCGGTAAGAAAGGTGTTCCTGAAATACTTTGAGAGCATTGAAGATGGCTTTAAGTTCCAGGAGATTTATTTGGAGTCATGACTCCTGTGGTGATCAGAGGCCCTGAATGGAAAGATGACCTAGATGAGCTCCCCAGCCCAGTTTGAATGCATCCGTCGTTAGGGTATATTGATGTGGAGGCATCTGAAGAGGTGACCCTATGAGGAGATTTTCTGGGAAACACCACCACTGGAGAGATGGAGGAGTGGAGGAGAAGCCTAATGGTTAAGAACACTGGCTTGGGAACCCAGAAACCAGGGTTTGATTCCCACTAACACTCCTTGTGGCCTTGGGCAGGTCACTTAACCCTCCATTGCCTCAGGAAAAATCCAAGTTATCAATGTCCCTGTTTAATGTACATTACCAGGTTTCAATGTAAACTGCTTTGACTGAAATGATAAAGTGGTATATAAAACCTGTTAAATAAATAAAAATAAAATGCTGTCAGAGGGGGAGATACAAATATCTTATCCCTGAGGCTTGGGTCCATTGGGCTGTGCACATGTGGAGACGGGCATATGGGACTACATGAACCATTTATGCCATATGACCCAGAAGTTGCAGCATTTCCCAGGCAGTGAGATAGTCCCTGAGATGCTAGCTGATTGAGTCGAGTGCAGCGTGGTTGGGGCAGAAATGCCTTCAACTGCTGAGTATTTAAGAGAGCCTCTATGAACTCTAGCGTCTGAGTGGGAACTAGTTGGGACTTTGGAAGATTTATGATGAATCCCAAGTGCAGTAACACCTGCATGGTGCATAAGAGAGACAGGCTGGCTTCCTGAGAGGTGCTTGCTCTTCTGAGCCAGTCGTCTAAGTAAGGGAAGATAAATATTCCCAGAGTTCTTAGGAATGTGGCTACGACACACTTTGTGAAGACTCTTGGGGCAGAGGCTAGTCCAAATGGAAGGACCTTGTATTGATAGTGTCTTCCTTGTAACATGAAGCATAGGAATTTTCTGTGTTCTGGATGAATAAGGATATGAGTGTACACTTTTTTTAAGTCTAGAGAACAGAGCCAGTCCTGACTCTGGAGATAGGGGAGGAGGTCCCTAGAGAGATCATTTTGAACTTCTCGCATATGAGAAACTTGTTTTGGTTTCTGAGGTCCAGGATGGACCTGTATCCTCCTGTTTTCTTTGGGATGAGAAAGTACAGAGAATAAAAGCCCATTCCTTGTTGGGATGTTGGAACCTCTTCTGTTGTGCCCTGCAATAGAAGGGAGGTGACCTCCTGTAGCAGTACAGCAGTGAGAGGGGGTTGAGAATGATAGTCTCTTACTGAGGTAGAGGGGGTCAGGCTTTGTAGATGAAGCGTTTACCCTTCCCTGACTATCTTTAATGTCTACTGCTCTGAGGTGATCAGATGCCATCTGTGGTCATAATGACACAGTCTGCCAGCAATGTGGAGGGAATGGGGGTTCTCCAGAGGCAGAGCACCTATGTTCTCTAGGAAGAAGTCAAAAACCAGGAGCAGGCTGAGTCTGCTGAGTTGGCTGCACTTTAGCAGTCTGTGACTTCCTCTGCTGTTTTGAAGGCTGCTGTCCCTTCGGAGGAGTGTGATGCTGACATTGAGAAGCAGGGGTGTAAGAAGAAGAATACTTCTTCTTTTTAGTAAAGAAGGCTTTCTTTGCTGTTGCCTTCTTTTTAGCTTGGTTGGCAGTGAATCTAGAAAGCCTATTCAGGGTAGTGTTTTCAGATTCTAACTGAGATGCTTTGTCCTGTCAATCCTTGCCAAAAAGGTTTTCACCGGTGCAAGGAATATTACCCAACTTATCTTGAAACTATTATTCAAGATCCAATGCTTGTAGCCATGCAATTCTGCATACACTGATGCAGATCAATGTAGCTCTATTGACAAACTTTGAGACGTTCTGAGCATGCTTGACTAGGATGAGGTAGTCTGCTCTCTTGTCAGGGAGAAGAGGAGCCATTGATTCTAAATCTCTAGTTACCTCTTTGAGGAACATATCCATGTAGAGTATGTAGGAACTGATTCTGGCTGATAGCATGGAAGCCTGAAAGCAACGTCGACCAAAAGCATCGAGAGTTCTCGATTCCCTACCCAGAGGGTTAGAGGAATGTGTCTTCATGCTTTTGATTTGACACATTGCCTATTCTACTACCATTGAATGGGTAAGCAATTGTGCTTTTTGGAAACCGGGACATTCTGCTACCCGGTACATGGTATCGAGCCATTGAGTATGCAGAGAAATGGTAAGGGGTGTCTCCCACATACATAGCATGAGGTCATTGAGAATGCGGTGAATGGGAAGTGTGGTCGCTTCCTTAGGAGCTGTTGGGTATTAGAGAATTTCCAATTCTTGAGGTCTACGCTCTTTCTTCGATGTTACTATTATGGAAAGGCCCCTGGCAACATTGCATATAAATTCTTGAAAAGACATGTCCTCTGGCGGGGACATGCGATGTTGCGGAGATAGAGATGGGTCCTCCAGTAGACTCTGTAGGCCTTGAGTATCGGCCGATTCGTCAACCAATGAATCCGATTCCAAAGACTCGAAGTATCGATAGGTGGGGTGTTCGCGCTCCATCAGAACTCGGTACCAATCGAAGTCGGTACTTGGAACCTGCTTAGCCATAACCTCAGTACCAGAAATGGACTTGAGGGCAGGCATGGGTGGTAGTGTAGTGAGCAGCATGTAACCCAATGTAGTTTGCACCAGTACTGAAGACAGTGCCGGTGTTTGCAGAACTGACTATAAAGGTTTTACTAGAGCTGAGTCTGCCAGTAAGGCCTCTAAGCTCCGCTCGATGGCTAAGATGCGCTTATCCATGGAGCTTGCCGATGCTTAGGTATCGGTACCGGAATTGTGAGCCACGATCTCTGAGCACAGCACCAGGAGGTCTCGGGAGCATTTTGGGTCCCCACGATGGCTTTGGAGGAAGGGTCCTCCCGCCGGGGCTGTTTGGCTGGTGTATCCCCCTCCACGGCAACGCTCAAGACATCTCGATGCTTAGAAGGTGATCTACCCTTGGGGGGTGGGGGGCGGCCAGTCTTCGATGAAGACATGTTTCGATACTTGAGATCCATGGGAGGAAGATGATGCCCTCGATGACGTCGATGCTAGAGAGACGGTGTCGGAGGCAAAGAGGGTGCCTAACTTTGCAGCCCAATTCTGTAGGCCTCTCTTCATCATCTTCCTGCAGAGGGGACATTCTGATGGTTGGTGGTCAGGACCTAGGCATTTTAGACACCAATCATGAGTGTCGGTGGCTGAGATGGTACTGCCACACTTAGAACATTTCTTGAAACCACTAATTGGTTTTTCCATTGTCGGTGACAAAATGGAAGGCCTGGGCCTAAAATGGTGTTGATGTGCCTGAAGAAAGAGAACTTTTTTTTTGAAAAGAAAGAAAGAAAGAACCGACAGGGAGTCAGTACCAGCGTCGACGGCAAGGCAGACACAAACCACAAAAATATGAAAAACAGGAATTTTCTGCGGTGACAGGATTTGCTTCCTGCTGGATCCGTGGAAAACGAAGAACTGAGGAGGGAGAGTGGCAAAGGCGGGAAGGCAGTTACGCAGGCACAGTGGGATGCTCCCAAAAGCTTTCCTGTTGGACACTGGGGAGTGTTCACGTGTGGGCTCCGTCAGTACTGACATCATCTGTATGTGAAGACTACATTCCTGCTTGTTCCTGGAGATCAATTTTCATCCACCATCATGACAAACTATGCAGGTAGCTTGCACAGTCATAAAAGCTAACTTAAATTGCAATCCGGATAACTTATAGCCACTTGAAAATCACCACTGTCTGGGTACTTCTGTAGAAGGTCTAGACCAGTGGTTCTCAACCTGTCCTCTGGGACTCAGGCCAGTCAGGTTTTCAGGATATCCACAATCCTTATGCATGAGAGAGATCTACATGCACTGCTTCCATTGTATGCAGATCTAGCTCATGCATATTCATTGTGGATATCCTGAAAACCTGAGTGGCCTGGGGGTCCCAGAGGACTGGATTGAGAACCACTGGTCTAGGACTTTGAATACTGTCCCCTTTGCTTTTAATGGAAGAACATTTCCTAGTTCACTGAAGCCTGCTGAATATTGAATTGTGTCTATCATGTTCCTCTCTCCTTCCCTGTTTTGCTCTAGTGTGTACACTTTGAATTTCTCAAGTCTCTCTGTGTAAGTCTTGCTTGATTTTGGTCCCCTCTGTCTGAACCCCTGGCGTCCTGTCAATGTTTTTACTTAAGTATGCTTTGTTTAGTGAAACACCCCCCCCCCCACCCCCCCCCCCCCCCCCCCCACACACGCAGCTGGTAATTGGAAGTGGATGGATTGTTTGTGCATACTGCTTAAAGCCGATTTATTTCTCCTGTTTAGCTAGTCCCATCACTGGTTTAAATTAAGTGCTGTACATATTAAGCATTTTCCCCCTAGTTCTAAAAGAGATCTAACCACATGTTTAGAAACTTGTGGTTAGAGTCAAGCTGATAGGTCCCATATGGTATATAAGTTATAGCATGAACTGTAAAGACTTTTATTGACTTATTGATGTAAGACTTTGGTTTCAGTATGCTTCTGTGTCCCCTGGGTCCTGGTTGCTAATGAGCCTTTGCCTTAATCTGGTTTTCCCTAACAACAACTTTTTTTAAATAATCCAAGTTTGGTAACTAAGAGACCAGGGTTCAATTCCCACTAGCCCTCCTTGTGGCCTTGGACAAGTCACTTAACCCTCCATTGCCTTGGAAAAAAGACCTGGCAATCTACGTCTGGTCACATTCCCAAGAAACGCAGGAGCTGTTGGGCTGCCAGCAGTCTGCATTAACTCGAAGGCATACATTGCATTGCATAGAGAAGTGACAGAAGAATGAATTCTGAGTAGACTGGAAGCATTTAAATACTAGTACGACAAACCTATTCTTTAGTAAAAAGAACTCTCTAGAACAAGAGGTCGTGGCCTGAGGCTCAAGTGGAATAGATTCCAAGAGCTACATCAGAAAATATTTTTTCAAGGCAAGGGTGATGGATGCCTGTTGAAGGCAGAAACAGTAACAGAATTCACAAAAGCCTGGGATAAACACAAAGAATCCCTACGTAGTTGTGAAGGGGAAATGAGAGATTAACTGAGGTCTCTGGCATTTTGACAGGAATGAAAATGAGCGGATGAGATGGGCATTATCCTGTGAGTACTGACGCAACGGATGCTTTACCAAGCAATATGTTTCTTATAGAAAAGGCAAGAGTACTGTGTAGAAAGTTTGGAAAGATCTATTTGCTAAAACAACTCAATAAGAAGGGCCAGAGTGGATCATTCTAGCAAATAATACAGTGACCCCCAGAGTGTTTTAGAATGAGGGTGAGATAACGTGTGCCACAGTGCATCAGAAAGGGCGCTGACTTTCGTTCTCTTGCCGGGAGAACACTGGCAGTGCCAGAGACATAGTGCCAACCTGAGAAAACCTGCCGCCCTCAAAGGAAGGGGACAGCGAGCTGCTTCTCCGGTCTTTTCTTTCTGACTTCCACTCCAGGGCTTACAATCCACTGTTCTGGAAACCACTCTCCAAGGATCTCAGGATAGCGAGTTGGATTTAGCTCAAACCTTTTTCACCAGTAGGCCAGGGCTACTTACATTCAGGTAATGTAGGTATTTTCCTGACGCCACACAATCTGAGTTGGTATCTGAGATAATGGAGGGTTCAAAATGACTTGCTAAAGATCACAAGGAGGGGCTGTGGGATTTGAACTGGGCTTCGCTGGTTCTCATCCCACTGCTGGGACCATTAGAATATTCTTCCATTCTATACCTTGGTAAGGCGTAAGATTTTCCATTTCCTAAGGACAGCCTATATCCTTCAGTCACCTCATCTCTTGCGTGAGACAGTCCTATATTTGAAAGTTAGAAGACTTTTTGTGTTACTGAAGAGATTTGTCCTTCAGATGACTGGACACTTTCATTTGCAGTCTGTCCGGGTCAACCTGAGTAACTCATTGCCACCTAGATAGTGTTTCAGAAGAAAGCATGGCAATCCAGTGCATAGCAGAAGGAGAACAAAGGAGAGTGTGCTTCCCCGGTACTGTACAAGATGTAAGAATGCAGTAGAGATCAGAGCTCTGGAAACAAGATACAAGGAATATTCTCTAGAGATGATGAGCCCTGAGAGACGCTAAATAGGAGAACTTGAAACTGAGGGAAAAACAAGTAGCTGCTGAGAGATAATGACTGAGGCTGATTCCGTACTGGCCGTCTTCTCCCTGTACAGGAAGAGGTAGACCCTGGGGCTAGCGGGATCAGAATCGGGTCTAAGGCCTGGACGTGTAGGCCTGGCCCCAATTTCTGATCGGCCACATGTCCAGCCCACATACCCGGCTATATCTTGCCCAGCACTCCGGCTCAACATCGGCTCTCCCAGGAGGGGATAGAGCCGCCGGAGCACCAGAGAGCAGCGTCGGGCCATCCGGAAGTGAGATCTGCCCAATTGGGGCAGGTCTCCTGCTTCAAAAAGAAGCGCCACCAGGTGCGAGCTCCTTTCCTGCCTGCCCAGCACTCCGGCTCAACATCGGCTCTCCCAGGAGGGGATAGAGCCGCCGGAGCACCAGAGAGCAGCGTCGGGCCATCCGAAGTGAGATCGGCCCAATGGGGGCAGGTCTCCTGCTTCAAAAAGAAGCGCCACCAGGTGCGAGCTCCTTTCCTGCCTGCCCAGCACTCCGGCTCAACATCGGCTCTCCCAGGAGGGGATAGAGCCGCCGGAGCACCAGAGAGCAGCGTCGGGCCATCTGGAAGTGAGATCTGCCCAATCGGGGCAGGTCTCCTGCTTCAAAAAGAAGCACCACCAGGTGCGAGCTCCTTTCCTGCCTGCCCAGCACTCCGGCTCAACATCGGCTCTCCCAGGAGGGGATAGAGCCGCCAGAGCACCAGAGAGCAGCGTCGGGCCATCCGGAAGTGAGATCTGCCCAATCGGGGCAAGTCTCCTGCTTCAAAAAGAAGCGCCACCAGGTGCGAGCTCCTTTCCTGCCTGCCCAGCACTCCGGCTCAACATCGGCTCTCCCAGGAGGAGATAGAGCCGCCAGAGCACCAGAGAGCAGCGTCGGGCCATCCGGAAGTGAGATCTGCCCAATCGGGGCAGGTCTCCTGCTTCAAAAAGAAGCGCCACCAGGTGCGAGCTCCTTTCCTGCCTGCCCAGCACTCCGGCTCAACATCGGCTCTCCCAGGAGGGGATAGAGCCGCCGGAGCACCAGAGAGCAGCGTCGGGCCATCCGGAAGTGAGATCTGCCCAATCGGGGCAGGTCTCCTGCTTCAAAAAGAAGCGCCACCAGGTGCAAGCTCCTTTCCTGCCTGCCCAGCACTCCGGCTCAACATCGGCTCTCCCAGGAGGGGATAGAGCCGCCGGAGCACCAGAGAGCAGCGTCGGGCCATCCGGAAGTGAGATCTGCCCAATCGGGGCAGGTCTCCTGCTTTAAAAAGAAGAGCCATCAGGCGCGCCCGCGCCTCAGGGCCTCGCCAGAGGGCCCTTTGGCACGGCCCTTAAGCAGAGGCCCACATCGAGAAGCCAGCAAACCGTCCACAAAAATACAAACCCAGACCGAGTCACGGAAGAAATTGAAGAGAAATCCCACAACAACATCCTTGTACCGCTGGGCACCCCAAGGGTCGAACTCACGTACTTCTCCATATCAGCTGGATCTCCAACACAGCAAGTATAGCCTTTGAAAGAGACTTAATTGATAGACCTTCCAACAGATTATATATTAGCTTGTACCACTCTACCATCTTAATTAGCTGTATGTTAATTCTGCCGGTCTACCAAACATAGTACTGCTAAGACTTATTCTCTTAAACACTCTTGATTTGATCTTTACTGTTGTCAGTAAGTCAATTGTAATACTGTCTTAT
The DNA here is from genome assembly GCA_033557465.1 of Ichthyophis bannanicus. Classification (NCBI taxonomy): domain Eukaryota; kingdom Metazoa; phylum Chordata; class Amphibia; order Gymnophiona; family Ichthyophiidae; genus Ichthyophis; species Ichthyophis bannanicus. The sequence goes on from CM066035.1 coordinate 61,208,296, forward strand.
TGCTACTGTTGTCAGTAATCTCTTCAATACCCATTATCTGATTCACTGTTGCCAGTAGCCAAATTTTAATTACTGTTGTCAGTAATCTACTCAATATCTATTATCTGATTTACTGTTACCAGTAGCTAAGCTATAATTACTGTCTGACCCATACTGTTGTCAGTAAATCACCCCCCAGTATTATCCTCGGGTCTGCACTGCTATCTAGCCATTGCACTGTTCTCAGTAATTCTCCCCACAATACTAGGCCACAATCACAAGCAATTCTGCCCTAAACTACCTGTTTCACAATCATACAGTGCCCTGCCACGATGGGTTCCCCCTTTACCACCATAATCGGATGTTATATCATCCTTGCTAGTTGGTTCTCCTGCTCTCTTACCTTAACCCCTCCTTCCAATCAGATCCCAATTTTACAGCCATGGAAGGAGATGGTCTGGTGCATCCCGTAACAATATAAATTGGGATACCCGCGCACATCACCCACATCTGCTACACATTGCGCTTCAACACTCTATGAAATCCAAGCAGGTAGAAAACTCCTACCCTCATAACTTAAAAATGTGCCCTCATCAATGCCCGTTCTATCCGGAAGAAGTGGCCAGCTGTCACTGACATAATTTCCCTCCACGACCTTGATATACTCTTGGTCACCGAGACGTGGATATCCGACGAAGACAACGTCATACTCAACCAGCTCCTCCCCCCCGAACTTCACAGCTCATACAAGTCATAGACGAGACAAAAGAGGAGGAGGGGTGCTCATCCTCACCAGGACAGACCTCCATTTCCAGATGGTAGACGCCACCAACACTAATCACCTTGAAACCGTCACCATCTCCAACAAACGCTGCTCAATCAACCTGCTTTACAGAGCACCCTCAGCTTCTCCAGATGATCTTGCTGTAATAATTGATCTCGCCTCCAACACGCATAACCCAAGCATCCCAAACTGGATCCTAGGCGATTTCAACCTGCCAACGCTACAGGACAATCAAGTGTCATCCTTCCTTGATGCCCTTACAAATCTCGGCTTCAAACAATTGGTAAAGGAACCTACCCATACTAAAGGAAACATTCTGGACTTAGTATTCGCCCCTCAGATATCTCTCAACACATCGCAGGACCCCATAACGTCCATAACTTCTGTTCCTTGGTCAGATCACAAACTGATCATCCTCCAGATTCCTTCACACAAAATCAATTCAAAGCTCAACAGGATACCGAGCAAACACTGCAAGACCACACTCCAGATGTTTCATGCCTTTCAACAGAGACCTTATTCTCACGGAAACGCAACAATCATCAGCGAAACCACCTCGAACCTTGACGACCTAATTACCCACTGGAACAACTGCCTCAGTGCAAATCGCCCTACACACCAACCAACAAGCCCCCAGGTAAAAGAACGAGCGCTCCATGGTACACAGCCGATCTTAGAGTTTCTCTTACCCAATTACGGAAACTCGAGAAACGCTGGCGTCGATCTCACGCTTCAAATGACCAGACAGCTTACAACTGTCATCTGGCTGTACACCGCAAGGCAACCACTGATGCAATGAAACAATACTACTCAGAGACCTTAAAGAGATCACTTAATAAACCTCACGATCTTTTGACTTAGTCAAGACTCTATCAAAGGAACCAACCCCCGGGCCTCAATTTGAGATTCACCCACAGGATTTTGCTAACTATGCACAATCCAAGATATGCCGGACGATCAAAATCTCAACTGCAACCACCACCCTGGAACAAGATTGCCCTACAGCTCTAACTGTATTCTCTACACCTACCAAGAAAGGAATTGAAGACACTATTATGGCCCTGAACATCACCACATCTCAGTCCGATCCATGCCCAGCCTTCTGGATTAAGGAGCTCCGCAGCCATTTCAGCCCAATACTATCCAAAATAATGAACCTCTCCTTCACAACAGGTTCTTTCCCCTCAGCTCTTAAGCATACCTCTATCAGACCTCTTCTAAAAAACTGCAAGCTCGATCCCCAAAAAGTAGATTCATACAGACCTATATCCAGTATACCTCTACTTGCGAAGATCATTGAAAAAGAGGTCCAACGACAACTACAGGATCACATCGATGCTGCTGCACCATTAGACCCCTGCCAACATGGTTTTAGGGAATTCCACGGAGTGGAAACTCTTCTTACCACCCTCTGCTGCAAGATAATCACTGGCATTGATGACATCCGTCAAGGTTTTGCTCTCATCTTTCTGGACATCGCTGCAGCTTTTGATTCAGTAAGTCATGAGCTTCTCTTAGGACGACTAATTGAGAAAGGCATTAATGGAAGAGCGCTTGAATGGTGCAGATCTTACCTTTACGGAAGATGGCAGCATGTTCGTTCTGGAGGGATAACTTCGGAACCTTTCCACCAAAGCCAGGGAGTCCCACAAGGTTCCTCCCTTTCAGCCCTCCTGTTCAACATTTACATGCAGCCAATTTGCAAGATTATCCGATCCTTCAATGTTGACTGCATGTTATACGCTGACGATGTCCTGCTGTACATACCCTTCTCTACGGAACATCTGGACCTCTCTCCACTGACGAGCTGTTTCAATGCAATTTCTGACTGGCTTCTCTCCCAAAACCTCTGAATACAACATAAGAAAACGGAAGTACTCTTCATTACGAGGAACCCTAACTTCACCCCACCACAATTCATTAAAGTAAAAGAAGCAGAGTTACAATCTAAACCATCAATACGCTACCTGGGAGTCACCTTGGATCAACGCCTGGACATGAAAGCCCACATAGGGAACACAGTCAGAGCAGTATACTACAAGATCCGCTCACTTAGGCATTTACGATCCATGCTTGAACCAAATGACTTCAGGACTATATACCAGGCATTGATCATACCTCATTTTGACTACGCCAATGCTATTCCACAAGGCCTGCCCCTATCCACCTTGAACCCGCTGCAGCTCGCCATGAACGGCAGCAAGGGTCATCCATGGAGCCTCTAGAAGTGACCACGTGACACCTTTGCTGATACAGTTACATTGGCTACCTATCCAGGCTAGAATCGTTTTCAAGACTTTGTTATTCACTTTTAAAGCTATTAACAAGCTCTCTTCTGATTCCAATAACTGCCCTCATCCATACCACATCTCCAAATAGAGCAAGAAGATCCATGGCTATAAACTTCCTAAAAGTCCCGAAAGCATTAACAGATTGCTCTGCATCCACAGCCAATAGGGCGTTTAGTATCAGTGCGCCACGATGCTGGAACGCATTACCTCCAGATATCCGGGCTATTAGAGCCTTACACAGTTTAGGAAAGCCCTTAAATGCCACCTTTTCAATAAGTACCTCATAGAACCCAACCCCACCCCATTGAGACCGGAGATGCCAATCCGCTAAGCAAATATATGGTTTCCCAACAACATGCCAAGAAAGGTACGCTAACCCTTAGTGGGTGCATATGTTTCTATGGAATTCAGTGTTCATATGACTCTATGTAGCAAGATTTGTAAATAGTTTACCCCTGTTATCCAAGTTATTTGCCCTGTTATCTGTAAACTCCATACGTGTTAATTGTACTGAGCATTTTTGTTCCATGTAAACCGCGCTGATGCTGAATAGTGCGGTATATAAAAGACTGTAAATAATAAATAAATATAAGCCAGGCTCCTGAAAGGCCATCCTGTTGCCATGGCACTGTGGCTCAATTTGGGAGCCACGATCCCTGGTTGCAGACAATAACCTTCTTTCCCTGCAGCCCGATCCCCGATCTGGCCTTCCATGGCCAGGTTGCTGCTGCGGGGAACCCCCTGCACCCCTTCACCCTCCTTACTGGGCCTGGCCTGTGTTTGTTTGGCTCCGTCCAGTGGGACTTATTCCACCTCCAAGGTGGAATAAGTCCCCCATCTCTGTGGCTGACCCCATATATACAGGGCTGACCTGGGAATTAGCCCTGTACGTCCTGGGATCGCTTTCCACCCACCGCCGACCCTTGTTCCGCCGCTCTGTCCCGCCCCCTCTCTCCACGAACAGAGCTCCCCATACAAATTGCCTGTTCATATGGGGCGCTCTGTCCCCGGCATGCTGCCTGGCTGTTTAGTAGTCTGGACGTCCGGATTAGATGTCCAGACCCGCTAAACAGTATTCAGGATGACCCCATATGTATTTAACCATTTTAGAACAAGGATTTATCTCCTAAGACCTGTTTATTATGTCAAATATTGAAGAAGCTGAACTCTAAGAATGTTTTTGGAACACCAGCCCCTGGAATGGAGTCCAGGTGTGTTGGGACTGTCGCTGTCTCTAAAGCTTTACTTACCTCCTCCCTGCAGTGAGCAGAGTCCATCCGAGCCTTTAGCAGTATCCCATCCTCCAGGGAAAGGGGGATTACATACTTTTTATGAAAAGTTTTTAAAAACAAGAGGTCTTCTTCTGACATCCCTAACAAAAGGTACACGTCTAAAAAAATATCCGTTTAGCACTGGCACAAAAGGTAGGGACTCTGAATAAGACTAACAAAGACCGTATCTTTAAAAAGGATGGCAGCTACTTTAATAACAACTTGCTCCTCATAACAAACTGAAGTCACCTTGACCTTGCAAAATGAGTTCCTGTAGAATCTTTGCCATTGCAGTCTGCATTCTGCTAAAGAAAATCTGCTTTTCAGCAAATACATGCAAGGGGGCCAGGCTATACGGAAAAAGGACCAGAGTACATCCATCCCCCTTGCATCTGTATAGGAAAATCACTAAAACATGACAGAGCAGACATGGCAAGTCCTTGACTTTAAGAAGAGTTCATGAAAGTGTCTGAAATGAATTCCTGCACAGTACAGTTTATCACAGATGCAGAGATGAGTTGAAAACTCATTTAGTCATTATTTATTATGGGTATTGAGCTCGCCCCTTCCCCAGGAAAAGATTAAGGCAAGCTACATTCAGGTACTGTACATATTTTCCCTGTCTCCAAAGGGCCTCTCAATCTGTTTGTACCTGAGGCAATGGAGTGTGGCAAACCCATTTTTAATTTATGCTGGGATAATTGAAGACACGCTGGGTTTTCAAAGTTTTAAGTGCTTTCAAACTCATTTATTAACAGAAGTAAATTGTGGGCTATATATTGGAGAGAATGTGTGGGCTTACCGTGAACGGAAGTATTAGAGGATTTGAAGTACAATTAGGAGAAAGAATAGAATCCTATATACAGTACAGAGTATCAAATTTAGGGAGTAGCACAGTAATTCCACCACAATCACATGTCCCCTTGTTTCAATTTGTACCATCATTTGCATGCTACAGCTAAAAAAGGTACGAGCTAAATCCCAATCCCCATCGCTGGACTGAGTTGACATACTTTACCCCTCTCTCCCACCCACTTCTCAACTGATTGACATGCCAATCTTTCAGCATTCCAGAGTGTGAGCCTTAACCTCACATGCACTTTTTCATTGCTTTTTAACTCAGCTCCAGTTACATCCCTTGTCGTGGAACCCTTGTTTTACCCAAAGCGAGACCCTGCAAATGGAAGAGTTGAGGTAGCTTAATATAAGTTATCCTCGTCAAGAGATTCACAAGGGACTAAGCCCCAGGGACTGCATTTTGATTTTGGGTATTGCCAAGGTGGTCACACTTTGATGGCATTGGATGCTTTCTCTGAAGAGCCAGACACGGCCGTAATATCTTTACTCACAGATGAGGTGATGCTGGGGCTCATTAAAACTTGGTGAGTGCCATATGGAGATCCGTAGGTGGTGGTTTCTGATAAGGCTCCTGTTCCAAATGACTGCTTGGAAAGAATTCTTGAACAGGCATGAAGCATGCTTTCACCATGCCAAGTGAGCTGCTTCCAATGGGCCAGAGAAATTGGTATATAAAACTAAACGAGCATGGGCAAAGACTACTTAAGTGGGTTTCAGTCATCTGATTTCCCATCTTGGTTCTTGTTGACTTAAAGCAGGTCACGCTGCTGTTTTTTGGACTAAGCACCTGCTATCATGGAAGCTGAGCCAGGACTATGGGGGGTGTGGGGGGTGTATGGAACCCATGGGCAGACCATGTACCACCACACAACCCACCCTCTGGGGCTCAGGGTGGAAAACAGGATCACCCACCAATAGATCCACAGTCTACCTCCCTGCAATGGTAGCTGTAGAGGGGACCATCAACCCCAGTACTGCTGGGGAACAGACAGAGCGGTACACATCCATAATGCAGTAGCAGACAGAAGGCCTGGAAATGCTCAGCTGCCCCCACCATTATCTGACATTCTCCAGCCGCTGCACCCTGCAAGGTGTTCCAGCAAGACACATACTAGCTGTAGACAGTCCGCCAGCTAGTCCATAGTGCATGGTCCTGGAGGAGCTCCATGTACCCAGAACGGGGATGTCAGCATACACACCAAGCAGATAAATCAGAGATTGGGACCCAAAAGAAAACCCATATACGTATTACATGAGAGAAATGCTATATAGCACTATGGGGGAACCTAGCCATGCCATGGTCACTGCTCAGTCAGGGTGAGAGTGACCGCCCAGCAGGACATGCTATGGCCACCCTGTCTGTGCAGGTGGTACCGGGCACTACAATGTCCGAGCCATTGCCCTATGCCCTGTGCAGATGCGGCCAGGCCAGGCCACCCTATCCAGGCTTTTCCCACAGTACCTTGCTCCTCATTATGCACATTGGCAGGCCAATACTGGCAACAGAGCTAGCAGTGTGGGCTGTGGAGGGTGTTGGCAGCCACCACACACTGGATAGACAGACACACACTCCCCACACCTATGCCAGCATTGTGCAACTATAGAGGTGTTGGGCAGCCCAGGCCACCACACCAGTCCTGGGCACAGGGCCGGCATGGCTATGCTATGCAATACTGTAGGAGTCACTCCCCAGGTTGGTAAACACTGTCAGACACAAGACCTGTAGCACACTCCACAGACATCAGAAAAGGTTGCTATGATGCAGCTCACTCAAAATATTGTACTTAACCTAGGAATTGCTATCTGCCAGTAATCACAGCAACCTCTTTAAAGATGTGTACCATATTCCCAGTTTAGGGTGGCATTACTAAGGTATGCAAGTGCCAGTATTGGGAGATGCACGAAGAGCCAAAGTCCTGCCTCTTCCAGGAGGCTTTGGATAATGGGACCTGTGGGTGCGGGTGTGTCTGCCCCTGTTGGCTGCTGCTCTACGGCAGAGGTTCCCAACTCCAGTCCTGCGGTGCCAAACACTGTTCGGGTTTTCATGCTGTCCCTCATGAATATGCATGAGATACATCTGCATACCATGGGGGTGGCGCATAGAAATGCAGCACAGGCATCTTTATCAGAGGTAGCATGGAACCGGAATGGTGTTTGGCCCTCCAGGACTGCATTTGGGAGACTCTGCTCTAGGTAATGTGCATGTATATGGTGTCCGTGCTCTGTAGGGTAAAATGTGGGTGTCTTGGACATGTTTACGTCATCTGCAATAAAGGTGCTGTCTGTATTAGCACGTTGTAGTAGTGGGTAAAATATGGGGACTTGGTTGGCAGGAACCACAGCTGGGACTTGAACCTGTGACCCTCTGCTTCTGAATACACTGGTTTTGTGCACTGCACCACCTTGTTGCCACAGAGTCTGTACATTCCTTGGTAATACCATGACTGTTCGTCAGACAGGGCCCGTCTGTTGCAGTACACGGCACCCACCTACACAGGGCTAGGCCACGGTCTGCTCTGGGCAGCTGCCACTGCTCCCTCCACCACCAGTATCCTCAGCCACCATGCTGACATGCCCTTCTGCTGGTGGAGCTGGTGGTGCGCAGTCTCAGGCCATCCAGTGTGCAGGTAGGTGGCTGCCTATGGTGCGGGTTCTGGGGTAGGGGTGCCTGCATAGACGTCCACGCTCCCCCCCAGCCCCGCCTGCCAATGTTCCGTGCCCTTGGGGGATGCTGTTGGGTACTATCCCCTGTGACACTTTGGGAAACACACTTGTGCCCATGTTGGGCCTTCAGCAGTTGCTGTCTGGCTGCTCCGCTGTTTCAGCATTCGTATGGGCCACCTAGGCATCACCCTAGTCCGCACTGTGGCCCAGCTCCACCACAGCATGTGCCGCCTGCGGCCCTCTGTATCCCCTTCTCCGGCATCTGTCCAGTTGCCGTTCTGACATGCCCGCCCTGATGTTGCAGGACATGTGCACGCCATAGGAACCCTGTCCGATGGTGGGGAAAACCATGAGCAGCGCTATTTCACTGTGGGCCCATTCATCTTGTATGGGGATGGAGTATAGACCCTTCCACAATTTATATCTGTTCTATGGAGCTTACTCGGGGGGGGAGGGGTTGATGTTTCTCATTGATACCACTATTGGCCAGCTTGGTTATTGTTTTTTTCCAGTTTGTTGGGGTCATTTTCAGTGTTTCTGTGCCCTTTTGTTCTGTGCACATGTATCACACTTATCGCTTTTTTTTGGTTTCCCTGCCTGGGCTGTACATTGCTGACATTGAAATGGTTTCTCTCCCCTGTAATGTGCATTTAACGGCAGGTTTTCATTCGCGTTGGAATTCAGCTCTGAAAATCAGCGTGTTAGTGTGACGGGAGCCTCTCCCCGCCCACTCTCTGCCCACTGACCCCTTCTCTCCGCCCTCTCTCCACCTTTTGCGGTGTTTTACCGCACCGCGGGGCATTACGATCGTTAGCGCATCATAACGCATGTTATATAACGTTAACAATCATTAGGACATCATAACGCGCGTTATGATGCGCTAATGATCGTTAACGTTACATAACGCGCGTTATGTACGATTACCGCAGTTTAGTAAAACATACCCCTAAGACTAGAGACATGGTTGTGGGACACATATGGAGTGGAAGAGTAGCCTAATGGTTAGAGTACTGGTCTAGTAACCAAGATGTTATAGCAGAATTAGAAAAGGTACAGAGAAGAACCATCAAAATGATAGAGGGGATGGAAGGATATCCCTATGAGGAAAGGCTTAAAAGGTTAGAGCTCTTCATCTTGGAAAAGAGACGGCTGAAGGGAGATATGATAGAGGTCTATAAATTAAGGAATGGAGTGGAACGAGTAAATGTAGATCAGTTGTTTACTCCTTCAAAAAGTAGGAAGACTAGGAGACTCTCAGTGAAGCTACAATGTAACCCATTTAGGATTAATAAGAGAAAATATTTTTTCACTCAACAAGTAATCAAATTCTGGAATTCGTAACTGGAGGATGTAGTAAAAACTGTTAATGTAGTTGGGTTTAAAAAAGGTTTGGACAAGTTCCTGGAGGAAAAGTTCATAAACCATTATGAAAGAGGATCAGGGAAATCCACTGTTTACCCCGGGATAAGCACTGTGGAATCTGTTTACCTTTTTGGAAGCCTGATAGGTATTTGTGATGTGGATTGTCTACTGTTGGAAACAGGATAGTGGGCTTGATGGATCTTGGTCTCATCCAGTATAGCATATCTTATGTTATGTTATGCTTATGTTTTAAAACACACTAATGTCCTTAACAGTATTCCTGGATTGGAAGACAAATATATTAGATGTGTGTGGCAAAGACACAGGAACTTTAAAGAGATATTGAGTCCCAGTGTATTGAGACCTTTGCAAGTTCAATCCCCATGGCAAGAATGTGGCCATTTTAAATGTGGGTCATGCACAATATGTGAAATTACTTTAGAAACAACGTCGTTCACATATCATGGAAAAAATATGAGTTGAAACAAACAACTTCTTGCAACACAAGCTATGTGATATACTGTATCCGCTGTCCTTGCCAGCTTTTGTATGTGTTGTAACAAAAAGTCAAAACATATAAAGCCTAGAGAAAATTGGTTAAATAACAAATAATTTTTCTGTCGGCGTCCGCTGACTTGAGATAGGGAGAAGGAAAAAACCCCCACTCGTTGTCAGCAGAGACCTTTTTGTAACTTTATTTAATACCGAAAATTACCAAAATACATAGAGTGAAAAATATCACTTAACTGAGCGCTGCTATGTATTTTGGTAATTTTCGGTATTAAATAAAGTTACAAAAAGGTCTCTGCTGACAACGAGTGGGGGTTTTTTTCCTTCTCCCCATCTCAAGTCAGCGGACGCCGACAGAAAAATTATTTGTTATTTAACCAATTTTCTCTAGGCTTTATATGTTTTGACTTTTTGTTACATCATTACCCCTAGGGGGTGTCATCACATTGTTGGAGGTTTTAGCTTTTGTATGTGGGCAAAACCATTCGCCCATTCCGAATACATATGTCTGAACATCGAAGTAGATTGAAATGTAGATTAATGGAGGCTCCTATTGTGGATCACTGCCTTAAAATGCAACACAAGTTTGAAGACCTGCGTTGTTTTTGTATCGATCATATTTTCACGGGACAGAATGGAAAGTCTAAGGATCAAACACTAGTGATCCGGGAACAACGTTGGATTTTCGATCTACAAGCTGTAACTCCTACTGGACTGAATGCACAAATCGATTGGAGTGCATGTGTATAACTTACCTATAGAGGATTTACCAATTAAACAGTGCCGCTCATGTAAATGTCACAGGTGCTTAGACACGTTGCACTTAATGTGGTATAAAGTCTTTCTTGAATTAGTAGTCTGCATGCGCGGCGTTATTTCAAGCAAGCGAATTGCTGAAAGAAGGGTGCAGTATGAAGTACTGGTAAGGCAATTCATTTCAAATACTAGGTTTAAAAGAGATTGATGGTTCTGGTTTTAAACCGTAAAGTAAAAATCTTTTTTGATTCCCTGTATCAGGTGTAAAAATTGAAAGGATACGCTGTTCGGTGTATATACAATCCCCTGAAGAAACGCATGGAGTGAAATGCACAGCGCTGAAGTTTGGCGTTGGGAAAAACAAAATTAAGATAAACATCATTTTTCAATATTACACTGAGAATTATGATAAGAGCAGTTTTCTAATAATGTTCCAAATCAATGAATTCAAAGCAACATATGCGGTCGTTGATGCAAAGAGGGGCACGAGTTCGTAATAGGCTCTATTGGCTCCATTGAAGTCTGAGACCTGTTGCTTAAAATAAAAACAACATCCATATTAGAATTAAGAATTCAGTGTGGTTACAATTTAATCAACCAGGAACGCTTAACAGATTTTGTATTTAAGTTGAGAATTGGAGCGTTATTTTTCTTAAACTCAATAGTTGTTCCGCTCTACTGAAGGACCACTGTGTTTATTTGGAAGAAAGCCTGGCAATGTACTTTTGATCACCTTGCCAGGAAAACCCAGGAGGTGCTGGGTTGCCAGAAGTCAGCATTGGCTCGAAGGCACACGAGGACCACGGCAGAAGCAGGGGAGCTGTATTAAAAGGAAAAATGAAAAAAAAATGGCGCAAGGCTGCATTTGAAGCAGCTGCGGCAACATCAAAATGCAATGGGATTGTAGCTCAGCAGAGAGAAAGCTACATTCCCCTTTGGTCTCCTTCAATTTAAACTCTGAACTTACCTTTTCTACATAGTCCTGTTATTTCAAACAACATTGGTAAAATTCTATTCAGTTTGAGTTTACAAGAAACCTTCTTGTAAATGCTCTATGCTCCAAAATTACAGCATTGTCTTAGAAATACATACAATCAGGGGGTGACACTACCTCCCTTTTCGATCTCACTCCTGTTAGGATTATGCATTTCTAGGCAGACATTCACAGGGGCACTGAAAGCTAGCACAGGCCCCAGGGCAGACAACCTTTCTGGACCCCTTTTCTGCCAGCTTCCTGTCGGGCCTAGGCTGAGAAAACACGGCGCTGGTGGAGGATCTGTGAACCACGCAGTGGGAAGACGGTCCCGCCCATACAGTAAGAACGACAGCTCCACGATAGATACAGTACTACAAAAAATACCCAATAAAACAGACAAATCTCATTCCACTATCATTACTTCGCAAAATTCTTGATAAGGAAGTCATTCAAAATAATTCCCTCTCCGTGGACTGTATAAAATCATTTATCTCAAAAAGGACCCTTTCATACATCAGCAAAAACGAACTGCAGCACCAAAGTCCTTAAAAAATCACAGAAATGTAGGAACAAAGAGTATCTTATAACAAAAAGACCAAAGTGCTTCTTAAAAAAGTAGTATACTCTTGTATCTCTTTATGCAGAGACCACAAGTACATATGCGGTCGCAGTAATTACTGTGTAAATGAAATAAATACTGTAATTATATTCTAAAAAAAGGAGCCATCATTTAACTATTAAGGCGCTTAGTATTTAAATACAAACTGGCCAGATTTCTCAAAGGCTTTACAATGTAAGCACTCAGAGCGGAAAATAGGCAGTGTAAATATAATAAAGGACAATGTACTCGTTACTACAACAACGGCTAGAGATGGCATCTTTGCAAAGGAAACAGAACCGTGCTGATATTTCCTCACTGTCAACAAATGGGTCCCAGAAAAACGTACTGAGCAATGCCCTGTGTATAGGAGCGAGGTTTATCACTTTCAAGAGAGGAGAGGTGCAAGATAGCAGTTGTATCAGCATAGGGAAGTGAGATCAATCATCTGTGCTTTATGGGAAAAACATATTAAAAAATGTGGGTGTATCAGAAGTTAATAAGAAATTGATCTAAAAAGAACGATATATACATTTTTGACCTAACTAAAGGAAAGCAGAGGATTATGGGAAAAGGATATTACTCTGTCCAATCGGTTCTAATCCCAAGTCAACTTTTGCTGCACAGTCAATGATGCTGCATAGCAGACTGTGGATGCCAGAGCCTTGATTTCTCCTCCTGCAACTGGGCAATAATATGAATCATACAGGAAGCCTATTGAAGCCTGACCCTAACTGTATAATGTTTTAATTGAAGGTCAAGTCAATTGTCAGGACTGCTACCAACTGATTTTCATTAGAGCGAGAAGCATAATCTTTCATCTTGACCATTTCTCTGCTGTTTCCTCAGCTATTCCTGCCATGAATTTCAGTGATGGATTAAGGCAGATGTCCTATAAAATGTCCTCATCAGAGCTTTCAAAAGTTTCATCACTTTGTATTTAAACCATAACCCAATCCAATCTAATTTTATTTCTTGATATACCGTCATTCAAATAAAATAATACAATAACATCAATAGCAATACATAAAATGAACCCTAACATTTGCAAACAGTAAACACAATTAAACATTTCCTAAAATCCACTGAATTGTCTAAAAACAATAAAATACTGCATAAACAATTTATTGCCCTTAACCCATTAGGAACATGTGAAGAAAAGTCTCAGTTGGGACTAGAGAAAAGCAACCTCCTAGTCCAAGCAACCGTCAGTCCAAAGGAAGCTCAGTTATTTTTCCTTAGCTGTAATTATCTTTCACATCTCAATAGGATTTATTACAAATGTAGCAGCCAGAGAGACAAAGACATTTCTGTCACTGTTTTTGCCCCTACCACCTTGACTGGGTGGGCATTCCAGGCATCCACCACCCTTTCAGTGAAAAAGTATTTACTGATTTTGCTTTTAAGTTTACCGCCTTGCAGCTTCATCGTATGCCCTCTAGTTTTCCAGCTTCCCCGTCTTTGAAAAAGGTTTGTTTGTTCATTGATACCCTTTAAGCACTTAAAAGTCTGTATCATATCTCCCTTGTCCCTCCTCTCTTCTAGCGTATACATATTTAGCTCTTCAAGTCTCTTCTCATACTACTTCTGATGCAGGCTCCAAATCATTTTGGTCGCTTCTCTCTGAACCGTTTCAAGTCTTTTTATATCCTTTGTGAGATAATGGTCTCCAAAACTGAACATAATACTCCGAGGCCTCACCAGCGACTTATATAAATAAATATGGGACCAGTAGTATCTTTACAGTTGTTGCACTTCATTCACCTGACAGCCAGGAATATGCCTTGAGCCCTAAGCCTTAACGAGGAGAGCTTGAGTGTCTCATAAAACAAGGCATCATAGAACCGATTACACATACAAAATGGACCAGACCAGTTGTTCCAGTGCTAAAGCAAAATGGAGAAGTGTACATTTGTGGAGATTAAAAGTGCGCACTTAAGGGTAGGCTAGAGGGAAGGTCTTTGCAAAACTGGACCTTGCACAAGCCCACCCACAATGGATTGAGGTGCCTAGACAATCATTCCTCATTGAGGAGCTTTCTGATCTTCATTTTGAAATCTGTTATGCTAGGCATCTTTTAATTCTTTATAGAAACATTGTGGGCTTGAATTCTAGGTGTTACGCCTTTTTTTGATGATGTCTTGCTCATGGGAGCATCAGAGGATAAACCTTTTCTGCAACATAGAGAAACCCTACACTATTTTGAGAAGTCAGACATTCATGTGAAGAAAGATAAATACGAAATTGGGGCTACCAGTGTACTATTTTAAGGCTATCATATTGATGCTTCAGGAGTCTATCTGGCAGAAGATGATGAAGTCAATTTATGACACCCTTGAATCCACTTCTGAAAATGAGTTTCATTTATTTTTGGGAATGCTGTATTTCGCGTGTCTTCCACTTGCTGAGCCAGAACACAGCTTTCTCCGTACGTGGTGTCATGGAAGTGAATCTGCCAACAAGCAGATAATTCTGGAATGTTAAAAAAGAGAACTCCTTCTGTCAGACTCTCTATGAAGAACAGAAGCCTCTAACAGTCATCTTTGATGCCTCCTCATTTGATGTTGAGGCTATGCTGAGTCATGCTTTCCTAGATGGTGCTGAGGCAGCAATCGCCTACTGTTGTCAAACTCGTCCTCATCTGAATGGAATTATGTTCAGATTTACAGTATATAGAGGCACTCACTTTGCTTAAGAAGTTCCACAATTACATACTGGACTTTTAAAATCCATACTGACCACCAGCCTCAGCTGAGCGTATTCTGCAAAGACAAACTCACATCTCTAATGCCACAAATACAGAGTATAATATGAGTGCCTGTTCAAGCCTGGCAAAAACATGGCCTGTACAGGTTTCTTAAGCCGCATGTCGCTACAGATGGCAAACTGTTGGTCACCCTCTGGCTGAGGTTTTGATGATAGAAGTACTTTCTCCAGGTTTTTCGGATAACTTAGCTGTCCTGGCCTATGTCCTGAACTGGGTATCGAAGGAATGGCCAAATGGTAATTTGTCTGAGGAGTTCAAACCATTTGCAAGAAAGCAGCATGAACTATCAGTCCATAATGGATGTATCCAGAGGGTTGCCATGAGTCGACACTGACTCGACAGCACTTAACATCAACAACAAGAAAATGTTATCAGGTTATTCTTAACCTAGAAATGCCACACATTGTGGAATTGAGATAGTGAAAGTGCTAGCCAGGAGCTTTGCCTGGTGACCTAGGATAGATGTTGATATAGAAAGGGGCGTCAATGAGTACCACACATGTTAGGTGTCAAGACCAGGGGTTCCCAAACCTTTCCTGGGGCCTCTCCAGCCAGTCGGGTTTTCTGGATATCCACAATGAATAAACATGAGACAGATTTGTGTACAATGGAGGCAGTGCACGCAAATCTCTCTCATGCATATTCATTGTGGATATCTGAAAACCTGATTGACTGTGAGGCAGGTTTGGAAACCCCTGGTCTAGACAAAGCATACCAAAAGCCCCTAATTTCATTTGGAAATAACTGTTGTAAAGGATTCATTTAACTATATAGGTCCATTTCAAGGGAAGAACTTCCTGTTGATAGTAGATTCTTACTCCAGATGGCTTTTGGTGATCCTCACAAATATCTGCTGCAACAATTACAGTGCTTCAGCAGAAGAGGTCTACTTTCACTTCTGATGATATCAAAAATTTCTGCAAAGAAATATGATATGGCTGTTACCACTGCACCATGCTGACCCTAGGCAAATCCCTGGCAGAGTGGATGGTGCGGTCAACAAAAGATGCATTAAAAAGAACCATTGAAAAAACTTGATCTACTTGATGTGCCTGTTTTTAATCTTGTAACATGTCATGTCTTGACAATCTATAGGATCAGTCTGGTAGAACCTCTTAGAGCAAGGGTGAGCAAACTAAAGTCTGCAAGTCAAGAGTGGCTTGCCAATGCACAAATTTGGCCTACCGCCATGATACCAGACATAAATTACTTGCGGCCTGCCAACCCCATGCTATCAGGCTCACAGGTGAAACTAAGATCTGATAGCCACATCTGTCACTGCTGTCAATACTGCTGTCCTTCTCCTACATGGGTCAGCATTGTCAATCTGAACTGGAAGGTCCACTTTTAATGGTGCACAAAACCAGCACATTGTTAAAAGAGGACCCCCAGTTTAGATTGATGACAGGAGGATAATGGCAGTGATGGTGGCAGTGGATGTGGCTGCCAGATGTTAGTTTAAGCTGTGGGCCAGATGGTATGGTAGTATTCCATAAGGGTCTCCTCTGGCAAACATTTTGGTCTGACAGCAGGCAATTCCAATGGGGGAGAGGGAGGTGAGCAGTTGCAGCTCCTGATGCAACCCTTGGATCAAAATATTTGCCCAACCATGGCTTATAGGATGCCACCTTAAGACATGCTTAAACTATCTCAATCCAGATCTCACTGTGGAATTACAACTCAGAAGGAACAGGAGTTAGACTGCTCCCTGGGCTCATCTACCTCGTGCTCTTCATCAAGATCACTGGACCTTTCTGATAGACAGACCTGGCATCACCACATTTTATCAGCTGAGAGGCCACTGATCTTCAAAGAATGCCGTTCTTCAGGAGACTTTGAAATTTTTAATACAAAGCACACTTTGGTCCCAACCACATCAAACTCTCTAGTTCCAGACATGCTCGTCCTGCCAGAACCACCAATGAATGAAGATAATGCTCTGGACTCATCCTGGACTGCGAATGATTAGAGCATTCAGAACTACCTGCAGAGACCTTGGCACAATCTTGGACGGTCCCTGTGTCTGGACAGTTATATCACTTGGGGAAGGAAGGGTGATATGACTCAGGGGGCACTCTGATGTCATCTATTTGGGTTTACCTAATTGCCTGTTTTGGTCATTACAAATGATACAGAATGCTGCCATTTGGGTTATTTTTAGCCTCCATAAGATGGATCATATTTTTGTCTATTTGGCTGAGTTTCATTGGCTGCACGTTAGACAAGTGTTTTATTTAAATGCTTATGTATTACATTATATGCAGACTACAATACCAAACTATCTAGAAATATAGAAACATGACAGCAGATAAAGACCATATGGCCTATCCAGTCTGCCCTTCCATACCAACTATTATAGTCTCTCTTTTTCTTTTAGAGATCTTCTGTGTTGGTCCCATGCTTTCTTGATTTCAGATACTGTCCTGGTCTCTACTGCCTCCACTGGGAGACTGTTCCACACATCTACCACTCTTTCCATAAAGAAATATTTCTGCATATTGCACCATCATCCTATGTCCCCAGAGGCTCTCCTCCTGTGCATTTAAGCCATGGAGGTATTTAAACGTTTCTATCATATCTCTTCTCTCCCGCCTTTCCTCTAAAGTATACACATCGAGATGTTTAAGTCTGTCCCCATATGCCTTATGACGAAGTCCACTAGCCATTTTAGTAGCCGCCCTCTGCGCCGACTCCATCCTGTATATATCCCTTTGAAGATGTGGTCTCCAGAATTGCACACAATACTCCACATGAGGTCTCACCAAAGACTTATACAGAGGCACTATCACCTCTTCCTTCTTGCTGACCATTCCTCTCCCTATGCATCCAAGCATCCTTCTGGCTTTTGCAGTCACCTTTTCTACCTGTTTAGCCACTTTAAGATCATCAGAAACAATCATGCCCAGGTCTCTCTCTTCTTTTATGGTCAGAAGTACTTCACCCCCTATACTGTACCGCTTCCTTGGAGTTTTGCAGCCTAAATGCATGACCCTGCGTTTTTTGCATTAAATCTTAGCTGCCAGATTCTTGACCATTCCATTCTTCAAGCTTAGTGAGATCCCTCCTCATGTTTTCTGCTCCTCCTGGGTGTCTATTGCAAATTTTAGTATCCTCTGCAAAGAGGCAAACCTTACCGGATAACCTTTCCGCAATATCACAAAAAAAGATGTAAAAAGAATGTGACCAAGGACAGATCCCTGCAGCACACCACTGGTTAAATTCTTCTCCTCAGAGTAAACTCCATTTACCTGTACCGCTTTTTGCCTCCCTCTCAACCAATATCTAATCCAATCAGTCACTTTAGGGACTATTCCTAGGATGCTCAATTTATTTATAAATCATCTGTCAGGAATGGTGTCAAATATTTTACTTAAATCTAAGTAAAAGAAATGAATTAGATTTGACTCACAAGATCTGCCCCTAGTAAAACCATGCTGCCTCAGATCCTGTAATCCATTGGACTCTGGAAACCTCACTATTCTCTGTTTTAGCAGAGCATTCATTAATTTACTTACCATAGAGGTCAGATTGACCGGCCTGTAGTTCTCAACCTCATCCTTACTTCCGCTTTTGTGTAAAGGGACCACATGCACCTTTCTCCAGTCCTCTGGGACCACTCCCGACTCTAAAGAAGCACTGAAAACGTTAGACAGTGGAGCCACTAGAATTTCCACAAATTCTTTCAATACTTTGTGATGTATCCCACCCGGCCCCATTGCTTTGTCTACTTTTAATTTAGCTAGTTCCTCACAAACACAGTCTTCTGAAAATCATTCAAAATCCCCTTCACTGCTGTTCCTTTTTGTGGATGTTTTATGAGGTCCTGCTCCTGGCCCTTCATCTGTGAACACAGAAGAAAGATATTTGTTAAGCAATTCTGCTTTATTCTCAACAGCTTTATATATTCCTCCCTTTTACCTTTGAGTCTGACAATACTACTTTTGCACTTCCTCCTCTCACTAACATATCTGAAAAATGTCTTGTCCCCCAATTTTACTACATTGGTTATTTTTTCTTCTATTTGTATCTTTGTTTTTCTGACTGCTTTCCTAGTTTTTTTGAATATTGATACTTGTCCTCTTTCTGTGATCTCTTGTATTTTATGAAGGCCTCCCTCTTTTTCTTCACCCTTTCAGCTACTTCTTTTGAGAACCATGGAGGGCTCCTTTTCCTTTTACATTTCTTTACTTTACAAAGAAAAAGGTTTGTTGCCCTTAAAATATCCACTTTCAGTTTTACCCATTGCTTTTCTACATCTCCCAGCTGTTTTTATCCTGTGAATGACTTCTTGAGGTATTGTCCCATCTTGGCAAAGTAAGTCTTTCTAAAGTCTAGGATCCTCACTTTTGATGGACTTTATCAGTGCTAGTCCTAATACTGAACCATACCATCTGGTGATTACTGGATGCGAGATGATACCCCACTATAACATCAGAAACACTTTACTCAATGGTAAGCTGTAAGTCCAGTATGGCCCCTTCATGTGTGGGCTCTGTTACCAGTTGCTGGAATAGTTCTCCCTGTAGAGAATCCAGGATCTCCTTACTTCTAGATGACACTGCAGCAGGGATGTGCCAATCAACATCTTGCATATTGAAATCACCTAACAATAGTAGTTATTTCATGGCAATACTGCAATACTACTTTGCTAATGCCATATATGCAAGTTTGGTGCTTCGATGGAGTCAGCAAGAACTTTTTGAGGTTCAATCTGTGACTCTTGCTTGGAAAGCAAAGTTGCATTCATGAGTTATCTTGGTTGCAGGTCCTGCCGTGGAAACTCAGTTCCCATTTTTATCTATCAACAGTGTGATCATCTGCCTGCGATTTCAGAAATTGCTGAAGACATTTATGTTTGCAAAGTTTCCAGTGGATTGTTTCTTTCTGTATAGAGAGTTTCTCCAATCAGAACTTTACAGCCATTTACAAGATGAGTAACTATTTCCTGCTCTTTCTAACAGAATCTACATATGTCAGTTGTCCCGGTTTTTCCTTTGCTTGTTGTGAACCACTCTCTGGGATGCAGCTATTAGTCTTTAGGTTTCAGTTCTCCTCTCGTTAACCGTTCATATGTCTGGTTTTGATCGACGAATGGTTCCTGGAATGTTGTTGTTATAAAGTGCCGTCAAGTCGGAGTCGACTCATGGCGACCCTCTGGATGGCTATCCTAAATTGTGTTCGGAATAGCACATTGTTCGGAATAGCACATTGTTTTTGCTACTGCATTGGTGCATTTGACATTTGTTCGTCTTTTGCTGATCTAATTTTTTGAAGTGTTTTTTTCTGTTATTTTGCAAATTCTCCTGCTTCCTTCCTATGAGTCCAGGTGGATTCTCGCCCATTTCTGCTATTTGTCAGAATGCTCGCAGTCCACGTTTGATGATGGAAATGGATTCTGGACATTTACTTTTATATTTCAATATTTTGCTCTTGAGGAAATTTCTTCAAATGTGTTAGTTTTGTGCATACCATGATAGTAATGAACCTCACTCCTACGCCAGGATATGCGGGGTTTGATCTCAGTCTCTCCGACTTACTACTAACACTTACCGTAGTATTTGCATCTTACCGAAAAGAGTTTCTGTCTGAAGTTCATAGGATGTAATGGATACTGGCCATCTATCAAGGTGTGATTGGAAATCCCTTTTAAACAAACCTGTAGCTCCCAACACGATGGGAAATAGTTCTGTATCTTTCTGCCACATTTTCTAGGCCTCTGACTGCATTTCTTGGTATTTAGGATCTTTTCTCTCTCCACACAATTCACAGAATAATTGCTGGAAATTGACACCTTTATTCTGGTGTTTATTACTAAGTCTGGTTTTATCGCATGCAGCTCCCTATTGGTTGGGATGGGAATGTCCCAGGAAATCATACTCTAAGCTGGTGCTAATATAATAAAAGTTTGTAAGAATCTGCTAGCTTCACTAAATATTCTACACCTACAACGTCTTGCTCTTGAGAAGCTCGTATGTTAGAACAAACTTTCTCCACAACAGTTGGGAGACTGACATGTGATAGTAGTGTCCCAGTGTAAGGAGAGTTAGCTGGTATGAATTCAGGTTTTTAGTGCCAACAAGGTGATCAGCATTAGGGAAAGGACAGTGTGCTGGTGGTAAGCAATGTTTACTGCCAACACAGAATCCCTCTGCCACGTTGGCATTCTAACATCTAATGCACAGCTTTCCTGCAGTTTGCTTAAGGGGCAGTGGATTTCTCTAACCCCTCGTTATGGTTAGAGCTGTAATTACCGTTGGTTGTTTTCTGGCACTGGAAAGAAACAGAATGGAAACTCCCAGTTAGAAGCAAAACAAGGATTGTTTCTCAATACAGGAAAAAGGTTTGCTTTAATATTTGCATTCCATGTATGCTGGGACAACTGCCAAACTAATTCCTGCTTGTCTCCAACCTTCTTTCATTCAAAGTTTATTTTATTTATTATCAAAATTACAGACAAAACCTCCAAAACACCAAGCAAGCATCCAGATTCCTCAGGTCTAGAATAGGATGGAATCCTCCCAATTTTTCTGTGACCAGGAAGTACCTCAATTAGAATTCCTGCCCTGGTCAAACGGACATGCCCTCATTTGCCTGTTGAAGGGCTGAGAGCCCCTGTATCTCATAAGAACATAAGATATGCCATACTGGGTCAGACCAAGGTCCATCAAGCCCAGTATCCTGTTTCTAACAGTGGCCAATCTAGGTCATAAGTACCTAGCAGTTTCCCCAAAAGACACAGGTTCCTGATGCTAAGAGTTGATTGATGAGACTCTTGGTGGGCAATTTGGAGGAAGGTTTAATAGATGTAATCTATAACTGTACCAGATTATTTTGAGAACCCAACTGTCAGAGATTATAAAGGGTTTGAAGAGGGTTATAAGGGGATTTGAGAAGAGGTAGGCCTGCCTCTGACAGGAAGTTGGTCCAGTACAAGGATTGGAGTGTCAACTATGTTCTCTAGGAGCCAGTCAAAACTCTTTTCCCAGTTTGGCTGGTTTGCAGTCTGGGACTTCTGGGCTATCAGCTGATAGGGTTGAGTAGGAGGGAGAAGGATGCTTACATCTGTACATGTAATAGGATTTCCTTTGTCCTTCAGTCTGAGATCTCCTAGATGAAGAGGAGGCTGGTTGGAAATAGTCCTAAAGAGGATCACTGTGCTCCCTGATGAAGGTAGCAGCCTCCTATACTTTATCTTTGAAGAGATTTTTTCCATGGCACGGCACGTCAGCAAGTTTTATCTATACACCATATTGTAAATCTGAGGCCTGGAGTCATGGGAGTCTCCAGAGGTTAATACTCATAGAGGAGGCTCTCAATGCCATCTTGAAAGTATCATAAGTCGCTTGTACTTTGTACTTTCTGTACTACTTCCTTTGGCTCATTAGGGACTTGAGTTGTGCAGCCTTCGCTGCAGGAGAGAGTCCACAAACTCTTTTATGTCATGCAAGTGCATGCCCATGAAGAGCTGGTAGGATTCTGCATAGCATTCTAGAACATTCTCCTCCCAAAGGAATCCAAGGTCCTAGCCTCCCTTCCCAGGAGCACTGAAAAATGAGTCTTGGAACTCTTGGCAGATTCAGCGATAATGAGGTGGAGCAGTTGCTGGAACTTCTTGAATCTGGGAGCCCTTTGAACTTGATTCATGGAGTCAACCTTCTTATTAAGAGGTTGCACAGAGAGGGGGGTCTCCCACATCTTCATCTGCACTCTTTGAAGGATACAGTGTATGGACACTGTCACTGCTTCCTTGGGGGGTCACGGAAGTGGAAGATTTCCAAATGTTTGGCCCTGGGTTCCTCCTCCATCTCCAATGTAGATGAAATTGACCGAACCATTACCTGAACAAAATTATCAATGAGTGGAGGAGACTGTGATGGGGTATATAGAATGCTACCTGGTATCTCTCCAAAGGGATTATCAGCAGTCTCCTTTAAGAGAGTCTGCAGCCCAGAGTTCAGGGCTGGGAAGGCATGGCTCACAGGGAGGGGTTAAATCCAGCAGGCTGCAGGAGGTAGAGAGGCCCGTGGAGCCAGAAGTCCTTCCAAGGCAAGCTTTGCAAAGGAGTTCTGAGGTAAGAAATTTAACTGGGGCTAGAGGACAGGATGGGAAGAACCAGTTTTGTGGAGATTTAACAAGCTGGGACAGAATAAAAGCTGATTTTGCCTTCCCTGAACTGCTGTCTGTTCTGTGTTTTAAAGAAAATCCGTTCCCACCGCAAGCTACGTTTAACATATAAGATGGCAGCTTGGGGATTTCCTCTAACTATGTGACTGAGGTCAAATCCATGTCCCTCTAGGGTTGAGTCTTTACAGTAGGTCAGGATTTTTTTGTTTGTTTGTTTGTATGGGCTAAGAGGGTTAGCCTTGCCCTAGTTAGGGAGCTCAAAGAAGGTCTAGTCAGTGCCAGACAGGCAAACTTTGTTTTGGTCACTAGAGGCCACAAAACGTTTGTTGAAGCTGGAATAAAGCAGGGTTAACTCAGCTGCAGAAGAGTAAGCAGTGGTGGTGTTGCAAAAGAACAGTGACAAGCCAGGATGGAGCGGCTCCTCCTGATTCTGGCAGAAGGTCAGCAGCAGCAACAACAATGTCAGCAGCAATGTGCCCAGCTGGATGGACAGAAACAACAGCAGATACAGAATCTTGTTCAGATGCAGGGGAGCTACAGAAGAGGTCCCTGGCTCAGTTGACCCAGGCCCTGCAGAATCTTTTTGTTACACCGCTTTGACCCGGTGAAAAGCGGGATATAAATACAGTTAAATAAATAATCTGCAACTCCACCCTCCAGAGCAAGCACTTCTTAAAATGATGGCAGAAGATCAACTGGACCACTTTTTGGTGAACTTTCAATGAACCTCCCACTTGGCCGGGTGGCCAGAGATGAGATGGACTACTTATTTGGGGAATCTGCTGACAGGCAACAGTCAGGCTGCATTCCAAGATGCTAACCCAGATGGGCGAGCTACATATGTAGCTGTCAAGGCCGCCACACTATAATGGGTCAGCTGTACCACAGAGGCCTACTGTCAGTGATTCAGAAAGGTGGAGGGGAGCTCTAGACAAAGGAGAGCTCTCGGAAGTTCCTCTATCAGTTGAAGGATCTTACATGGAAGTGGCTGCAACCGTAGGGAAAGACTGGGCCCGAGACAGCCAAGATTGTGTTATTGGAGCAGTTTTTGGAGGGTTTGACTGCCCTGATGAAACAGTGGGTACAGCAACACCCCAAGCTTACACTGGACAGTGCACAGGAAATGGCTGAAGGGTATCATGAAGCTCAGCCAGTGACTTAAGCGGACAGTGAGAAGGGGAAGAAGGCACCCATTAGCCCAGGAGGATGGGAAGGGAAGCCCGAACAGATGTTGGCTCCCATGTTCCGACCTCCAAAGTCACCTCATAGACGAGGGCATGGCCCCAGCCACGACCCCTTCACCTGTTTTAGGTATGGAGCCAGGGAAACTGCTCAGGAATGTCCCCTGGGTACAGAGGAATCCATAAATGCTAGCCTAACCACCCCTCATACCTGCACGTTTGTGGACACTCCCCACCCAGGTTCACAGAACTTAGTGATTCCAGTGGAGCTTGAGGGGACCCGCCTCTAGGTCTTTATAGACTCCAGGAGTTTGCAGACCCTCATTCGCCAGGAAACAGTATCCTGATTTCAAATTGACTATGCAAAGATGGTAACACTTGTATGTGTGCATGAATACCAGATGCAGTATCCAATGGCACAGGTTTCACTCAAGACTCCGGCAGGGTAAATCATGTTCGAGATCATGGTGCTGTTCTGGCTAACTGATGGCTCCGCTAAGTCGGACCAGGAAGATTTCCCAGAGATGTTCCCTCTGGGAGACCCGGATCTATATATCAAGAATCCCAAGCCTGCTAAATCCTGGAATCGGTGTCGCTGGGAAAAGCTACACTACCAACAGAATCTGAGAGCAGTTATGGGGAAGAGCCTAGGGAAGAAACCCCTGGGCATACCCAGGGCTCAGCAGTAGTGACTCAAATACAATTGTCCCCTTCTCAGAGTGGGGGCTGGGAGAAGACCCAGGGAGCTTCAGGAGGGCCCAGAAAGAGGATGTCCCTTAAACATGCTCAAGTGGGTTTTGGAGATAGATGGGGTTCCAATAGAGTCCTCTGTAAGAACCTTTCCCTATTTTATGTTAAAGGAAAATTTATTATACAGAGTGGCTGGGGGTGTCTTAGAGGTGGAAGAGGTAGAAAAACTGATAGTTCCCCAGCCCTATCATCAGCAGGTATTATCAATGGCCCATAGCCATTTATTAGGGGACACTGGGGGTGGAGAAAACATTGGAGTATGTTGTAGCCTGATTTTTCTGGCCTGGAGTCCATAAACAGTTGCAGTTATATTGCCAGTCATGCCACACCTGCCAACTTCATAACTCTGCCAGAGTCCAACCTGCCCCTCTAATTGCTTATGCTCATCATTGAAACCCCATTTAAAAGAGTGGTTATAGACTTGGTAGGACCCTTGGAGTGAACTATCTGAGGCAACAAGTATATTTTAGTCATACTGGACTATGCTACCTGATACCCAGAGGCCATTGCTCTAAGGAATATGAAGACTACTATGATCACGAATGCCCTCTAGGAAGTATTCTCAAGGGTGAGAATACCAATGAGATCCTCACAGATCAAGGAACACCTTTTTTATCAAACTTGATGAAGTAAGTGTGTGCCTTGGTGAAAGGTCAAGATGCTGCGAACGTCAGTATATCACCCACAGACGGATGGTCTCATTGAGCAATTCAATAAAACTCTGAAACAGATGTTTAAAAGTTTTGTGCAGGAGGATGGGAAGAATTGGGACATTCTCCTTTCCTACTTGATGTTTGCAATCCGTGAGGTACATCAGAGTTCCATAGGGTTTTCCGCCTCTTAGTTGTTCTTTGGAAGATGGCCAAGAGGTGGTGAAGGAAACCTGGGAAAAGAGTGCCAGGCATAACTTTGTTGAAGTACATTATACAAATTCCATGATCAACTGAGGAAAGCTGGAGAGGTGGTCAAACTCAATCGGGAAAAAGTGCAAGTCGAGCAGGCCAAAGGCTACAATCGGGCAGCGAATCACCACACCTTACAACCCGGAGACAGAGTTTTAATCATGCTGCCCTCATCCGAGAGTAAGTTTCCCTCTGTAAATGGCAGGTGCCCTATGAAGTGTAAGAGAAAGTGGTGCCTGTTAACTACAAGATCGCCCAGCCAGATAAACAGAAGAAAGCCAAAATGTACCATATTAACCTAATGAAAAAGTGGACTCCCAGTGATGCTGTGGTTCTATAGGGAGATGATTTTGGGCTGGAAATTTCAGACCCATTCAGATCCAACTCCAAATCCCAATTGGAGACCAGAGAAGAGATCTAAAAGTTTTGATCCACCAGAACCTAAAGGTTGTTTCGCCACCTGCGTGGAATGAACCCACCTCATTTGATATGATATCGTTACTGACTCTGGAGTGGTTCTCCAGCAATGACCCTATTGAATTCTGGAGGCCCAGCAACAAGGCCATTACCAAGGAACTGGATGCTTAACCTGAGAGAGATAAAAGAATCTGAGTGACTGTCTCCCCCATTGTCTGTTCCTAAACCCGACAGAAGCATCAGATTTTGCTTTGACTTCTGGAGGGTAAATGCAGCTTCTAAACTGGAAGCTATCCCATGCCCAGAGTAGATGAAACTAATCGAGTGACCCAGTGAAGCATACTTTATATCAACCTTGGATTTGACCAAGGGATACTGGCAGGTGCCCTTAACTCCAGCTACCAATGATAAGACTGCTTTTTCGACACCACAAGGTCTGTTCAGGTTTTCAGCCACTGCCCTTTGGATTACATGGGACTCCTGCCATGTTCCAACGCCTAGTCGACTGCCTCCTGAGACCGCACAAGGAGTATGTGGCTGCATACCTTGACGACATTATCCTCTACAGCAGAGACTGGACCACCCGTCTAACCCAAGTACAAGTCATGTTGACCAGCCTGCAGAAGGCTGGATTGATGGCCCACCCCAAGAAATATTTTTTAGGAGGTCAGGGCATTTAATATCCTAGTCTATTTAATCATGAATGGGCAGGTATGCACTCATAGAAACATGATGGCAGAAAAAGACCACATGGCCTATCTAGTCTGATCTCACCTATGGAAGGCGGATACCATTGCCCAGATCCCCACCATGAAATTGGACGAAAGATGTTTGTACCTTCCTTGGATTGATTGGCTATTACTGCTAATTATCTCTAATTTTGCAGATGTGGCAGAGCCCATTAACCCGTCTCCTCTGGAAGAGAGCTCCTGAATGGATTCAGTGGTCACCGACCTAGACCTGGCCTTCCAGATTCTCAAGAAGGCCATGCGCTCTGACCCATTCTGATTAACCCTGATTCTCTCTATCCTTTATTGTGCCAACAGATGCCTCAGAGGTGGGCCTATAAACCATTCTGGCCCTGGAAGTCAGGAGTGAAAACAGCCCATAAGCATTCTCAGCAGGAAGATGCTTCTTTGGGAGAAGCATTATGCGATGATCGAGAAGGAAGCCCTGGCTGTCAAATGGGCACTTGAAACCTTTCAGATTTTTCCTCCTTGGCTCTCTGTTTATGCTGGTAACGGACCACTAACATCTCAAGTGACTGGCTTGACATAAGGAGTCCAAAGGCTGTATTATGCGGTGTTTTTTGAGTCTTCAAACCTACCAGTCCATAGCGGAGGAGTTTAGTTAATGGCTCTGCCACCTCTGCAAAATTAGAGATAAATTGGCAGCAAAAGCCATGTGGTCTTTTTCTGTCATCATATTTCTATGTTTCTATAAAGGTAAAAAGGGGACTGTTGTAGTGGTTGATATGGAAGGACAGACTAGATAGGCCATGTGGTCTTATTCTATCATCATATTTCTATGTTTCGATAAAGGTAAAAAGGGGACTGTTGTAGTTGTTGATATGGAAGGACAGACTCGATAGGCCATGTGGTCTTTTTCTGTCATCATATTTCTATGTTTTCTATGTTTCCTAATAGTCAATCAATCCCATAGTGCTGGTCGGACCTCACCTGAAATGCAGACTTCCTTTCCTGGGTGGGGGTCCTCAGTTGAGGCAGGTGCTCAATGTGGCATAGTTTGAACTGAAAGGGAGGGTGTGTGATGGGGTATAATAGAATGTTTCCTCTCCCTCGCCAAAGGGATTAGCAGCAGTCCCCTTTGTCTGCAACTCAGAGTGCAGGGGTGAGAAGGCGTGGCTCACAGGGAGGGGGTTTAAGACCCAGCAGGCTGCAGGAGGGAGAGAGGTTTGTGGAGCTAGAAGTCCTTCCAAGGCAGGCCGTACAAAGGAGTTCTGAAGTAAGAACTTTAACTGGGGCTAGAGGAGGGGCTGGGAGAACCAGCTTTGTGGGGATTTAACAAGATGGAAATAGAATAAAAGCTGATTTTTCCCTGAACTGCCTGTCTGTTTTCTGTGTTTTAAGAATACCCCTTCCCACCACATGCCACGTTTACCACAGGGATGTATGTGTCTTGTGAATAGAAGAGGATATCTGAGGGTAATCCAGAGGACCTCTCTCATCTGAGACATACTTGGAGTCATACTCAGACTCCTAGAGCACTCAGATGCATACTCATAAAATTACTCAAATGAAGGTCTAAACCTCTGCCTGGACCCCACCTCCATTCCTCTTCACGTGGATCTCCTCTAGGAATGTTGGTGAACCAATGTTCTTCAATTTTCTTGGTGAGGCAATCACTCCTGATACACTGGAGATAGACAGTGGCCTGGGCAATAACAGGTGTCGAGACATTTCAAAATCTTTAATCTTGACAACTCTCCCACAGGCAGGCAATGGAATTTGAAGAATGGCTTAATGTCTCAATGTACCAGCCTTAAAACAGTTGAAACATCAAAGAAGATCTCCATCTGGTCCTTGAAGCTCTTCATGAAATGCTCCTCAAGAGCTGCCATCACAAAGGAGGGGGGCTGCAGCGGATTCAGCCAATATTGGTGGAATCTGTCAGGGAGTATGAGCAGGCTTATCTTCATCCCTCTCGCTGGGCCTGGCTTCCAACGGATTACTGGAATCCCTCTTATACCTTGGTCGCGGAAAGCACGTTAACAGGCGCTCGATGAAAACTGTTGGCAGGGGGGGGGGGTTGTATGATATCCCTGCTTTGGGGGGTCTAAAGGTCGGCGGGTGTCCGATGCTGGTCGACATCCTGAATAGCAATGCCTTGTGTAAAGTCTAGGATGAACCTTCCTCTTCTTTGGATGGTGATCGAACAAATAACTTTGAAACACTCCCGTATTAATGTTTGACAAACTAAGTAACCTCAAGTTCTCCTCGATGACAACATACCGCTGGCATTCATGCAGCGCCTTGGTTCCATGACAACTAATGACGGAAGTGGATGGACCAGACTTCTCTGTGTCAAAAATTCTTTTGCACTGTTATTCCTGGCCCTTGATACCCTCTTTTTGTCATCTGCAAACCACAAGACATAACGAGAGTGGTTTGGGCCTAAGGCACTGCAGGCAGGGAACGGCTCCTAGTCATGTAGTGCAGAGCGAGGCGCCGCCGGCTCAGACGGCAAAGTTTTTGGAGGCAGCAAAAAAATGCCTCCCCAACAGGCTCAGCCGCAACTGCCTCTTCACTCTGCCTTGACCTGGCTCGCCACTGCCCCTCCCCACGCCACCAGCTTCTCCTGTGGTCTGCGGTGGCGTCGGTGGCGCAATCGATCACCCCCTCACCACACCAGCTCGCTTGACAACAAGCGGGTTTGTTGTTGTTGTTTGTTTGTTAAGTGCCAGTCTAGTCGAGTCGACTCATAGGCGACCCTCGTGGATAGCATTATCCTAAATTGTGTTCGTGCGAGTCTTTCATTCAGGCGGCTTCATTGTTGAACAGACTGGTACCCGTAGCTGCTGTTATTGTATCGATCCATCTCATTGCTGGCCTTTTTTCCCTATTTTTGCGTTGACCTTCTATCTTGCCAAGCATGATGTCTTTCTTCCTAATGATCTCGTCTCTCTCCTCTCCGCATGAATGTGTCCAAAAGTATGAAAGTCGAAGTCTTGTAATCTGATCTTCTAAAAGAAAGCTTAGGTTTGATCTCCTCTAGTAACAATACTGAGTTTGTTCTAACGGGCAGTCCCATGGTAATGCACAGTATTGCGCCGCCAGCAACCAATTAATTCCAAAGGAGCCTCATATCAATTTTTCTTGTTCTTCCTGTCCTATCGTTGGTTCAACTGTCCAGCTTGCACATCCATATGATGTTATTTGAAAATTACCATGGCCTGAAAGCAGTCGAGATCTTTGTAATTGTAGAGAGACATCTCTGCTCTTGAGAATCTTATGCTAGGTCCTTTTCTCAATAGCCATTCTGCCAAGAGCAAATGACTCGTCTGATTTCTTGACTGCTTGTGGGTGCTTCTTTATTGATAGTTTGATCCAAGTAGGTTTAAGAAGTTATTCACGATTTTTCAATTCTTCTTTCTTAGTGTCTTTTCTGGCTCCTTCGCACGATGAACCTGTTGATTTATTGCCAGTATGGTCATGATCTTTGTCTTCTTTACATTCAATAAGGTGTGCAGAGCATGCCCATGTTTGAGACTAATGTTCCTTTTGATCTGTTAGAGAAGCAAATGTTTTCAGATCATCGTCACTGTTTCCATCCATGTATCCTCCCGCCGATTAATGTGTTAATTCATTCAGCATATAGCGAAGGTTGTTGATGAGGTGTCTTCCACCTAAATTCTTCACCACCTCTGTTGTCTGTCATGACCAATGCCTGCTTCTTTTCTTGATCTCTGATGATTTGTTCTCGCATATAATTAAATAGGTAGGGGGGGAAAAGTATGCGAAGGCCTTGTCCCTTAGAAAAAAAAACATTAAATTTTACAAAACAAAAACAACAGCAAACATAAAACAAACCTTTGCTTATTTTAAACGGCATTCTGTTTTCTGTTTCCCGTGCTTCTGGATTTCTATTCTTCTCTATTTCTGTTTCTTCTCCTTGTTCCGTTTGAACTTGTTGCTGTCTTGATCAATGTACAAGAATTGTGCAAAAGAACGATCCAGGTTTTCTGGTAATAAAAACACATGCTTCTTAATGTGGCCCAGAGTTTCTCATGGTTTACACAGTCCAAAAAGCTTTGCTATATTTTCGATCCAAGCACAAATAGATTATCCTTTTTGGTATTCTGTTAAGTCTTTTCAAGGATCCATCTCACATACCGCAATTGATTGTCTCTCTCTTTCGCTCGTTCCTCCCCCCCTGGTCCACTCTCGCCTCGTCTCTTCTCGCGTCCCTCGGTGTCTCGTCCCTCGTTCTCTGTCTCTTCCTCTCTTTCTCGTTCCATTTCCTTTGCTTCCTGTTCCTCGCCACTCGTCCTCTCGCTTCCTCTCTCTTCCTCTCTCCGCTTCTCTCCCCGGTCTTCCTCGTATCTCGCGTCTCTTCGTGTCTGACTCCTGGGGGAGCGAGTCTCCTCCTGTCTCGTTGGTCTCCTCTCTTTCCTTGTAATCCTGCCTGTGTCCTTGTTTCCTGCCTACCGTTTGAATCCTTCCTCGCCCTTTTCCCCCTGACCCCTGCTTTGCACTTCAGGTAGTTCTCGTTCCAGTATGAAATTGTAGTATCTTTTGAAGAATCTTCTTCAGTAGAATTTTGTTGGCTGGCATGTGGGGATCAGGAGCGATTGTGCGATAAATCCACAGTCAGTTGGAGTCAATCACCTTTCTTTATGTACTACTGGTATAAACAACAGATCGTTTCCAGCTCAGTTGGATATTCATTGGTTTGGCCATGATGCCTTTCTTCCACTCCATATTTCTTATTTTTCTTGGCAAATAGAGCGCCTGTAAGTACGGTAACAGCTGGCATCAGATTCTCTGTAACTATACTTCTATGGAATGCAATCATATGCCCCTGGTGCTTTGTTTCTTTGATACGGATTCAAATGTGGCTGCTTAATGCTTTTTCATGCTGGCTTCAACTATCTACTTCTCTTTCATCAACCAATGGTTCGCCCAGAGATTCACCAAGGTACAAAGGTTGAAAAACGGACTGTTGGATCCAACTTGAATGCTTTAGCATATAAAACTCTGTATATTCCTCCTCCATCCTTTTCTTGGCTCTTCTCAACAATCATTCAACATACGGTGGCAGCCTGGCTTTAAAAAAAAACAACTTCAAATGTATGGGGTAACTGAGTTCAGTGCTCTTGTAATCTCCCATGCTGCCTCGCTCACACTCCTGCCCCGTCCTGCTATCTTGATTTCTGGATGTGGAAATATGCATCATACGGGGGTGGGACCAGCAGAGACACGTGCACTGGATCCTGTGACTTTTGCTATTTGCTTGGTTTTTCTTTTTTTAAGAGCGCAGCCGCTGTTCAGCTGCCAATATTGAGAGGGGCAGCAGCGTCAGCTTGGGGGTAGTAAGAAGGGAGGGAAGGCCAAGTTGGGCATTGACGGGGCGGAATTGAGGCCGGCCATAGGTGGAGGGGTTAGAATGTTGAACACAGGAGATAGGTAGCCAGAATGCTGCACCAAGGGGGGGGGGGGTGGACAGGAAGACAGATGCTGGACAAGGGAGCAGGGGAAGTTTGCTGGATGTGGAGGTGTTGGGGGACAGATGTTGGCCCAAGGGGGAAGGTTGGCCGATGGTTTGCCACAGGGAAGAGGTAGAGGGCAGAATGCTTACCATAGGATGAAGGGGGCAGTGGGCAGAAGGTTGCCAACAGAAACGGATGGAGAGTCCCACTCTCCGTCTATAGTCGACCGCCGTGCCGTGTAGGCATGGGGGGGGGGGGAGGTAGTCTTGGGGAAAAGGGCAAATAGTGGGGAGACATAGGGGAAAGAAGAGAATATACTGGGCATGAAATGAAGACGCATAGGGGTAGAAAGGGTGGCCTGCTTGGCAATG
Source organism: Ichthyophis bannanicus (assembly GCA_033557465.1). Classification (NCBI taxonomy): domain Eukaryota; kingdom Metazoa; phylum Chordata; class Amphibia; order Gymnophiona; family Ichthyophiidae; genus Ichthyophis; species Ichthyophis bannanicus. Next base: position 61,241,026 of record CM066035.1, read on the forward strand.
GGGGGAATGGGGTCAAAGGGCAGATGGGACCGTAGGGGCAAAAGGAAGATACTGGACATGATGGGGGCCTAGGGGATAAAGGGTGGATTTAGGACAGAGGGGTATGGAAGCATATGCTGTTCATGGAGGGATAGGGGTAAAAGGGCAGATGGAGGGGGGACATAGAGGAGAAGGTCAGTTAATGGGCATGATGGTGGGCTTAGGGGAGAAAGAGTAGATGCAGAACATGAGGATATGGAGGGAAGATGTTGGCCATGGGGGCGATGGGAAGAAAGGTCCGATGCCCTGTCCATGGTGACATGGAGGGCAGATGGGGAGAAAGGGTATATGGGTGGGTGTTGGAGATGGGGAGGAAATACAAAAAACTGGACATGTGCGAGGGGACGAAAGGGCAAAAATGCTTGATATGGGGCCATGGAGAGCAGATGCGATGCATGGGGCAGATGGGGAAAAAGAGCAGATGTTGAATGGGGCAAGATCTGAGAGAAGGGCAGGTATTGGGTGGGGGGATGGGCAGGACGGGCAAAAGCTGGACATGGGGGTATACAGGGCAATTGTTGGACATGGAGACATGGAGGACAGATGCGTGGGGGGGTATGAAGGGGTTAGGTTGACGACACAGTCAGGCATGAAACATGTACACTTAGGAGTTTGATGTGGATGTTCAACATGAGCGCGGTGCGGTGGTGGGCGCTAGGTGAATCACAAGCACGTGGGTGGGGTCGAGTGCGGTCGGTGTAAATCGATCGGATAGCAAGGCACGCATAGGACGTCGTCATGCTCTTGCTGCGTCTTGTAAGCATCTGAGCTCTCAATCGTAAGTTGCGCGTTTCACGCGGCGCTAGGTCGCCCTGCTAGCAGATCTGTAGACAGAGCTGCTGCCTCATACAAACACGCACGCTGATATGACCCGCCTGCCGTCGAAACATGCAGTATACGGACAGGTGGTACATAGAGACAACCGCAGACTGTTATTTCACTATGTTCCGTCGTGTTACAGCCCAGGCATGGTATTACCAAAATACAAAGTGACAAGTAGTGCCTCATAACAGTGAGGTTCACAAGACCAAAGGCCCATAACACCACTGATAATGGGCCCAACACCCATCTCAATCTGCGACAAAACAACCCTCAATAACCAAGCATTGACACAAGAGTGCGTATCAATGGAAAACATCAACCCACTCACCCCCAGAGTACAGCTCTAGAGAATGACATCCTAACACCTCGTGCTGCAGGCGTCATCGTCTAACCGATCCCATAATCAAGGCCCTTATTCTTCGCCCACAGTGATAATACGCAGCTGCTTCTATGGTTGGCCGCCTCCTCAGCGGACAGCGAGTGCCTCCTTCATGCTCTCGCGTGACCCCCACATGTCCCGCAAACATCCCGGTGCGCGGCAGTCTCTCGCGGATACTCGCATACTGGACAGTACTGCCGGTGAAGGGGGATTACAGAGGGCTTCTGGGTCCGCATGCACCATGCACATCTGCATTCCGGGTGGTATGCAAGCTCGTTGCACACGACCAGTCCTAGGACATGCCTAGGTGTGGCCCATGACGAATGCTCCGGAAGCAGCAGACTCGTGCACTGCCAGACATCAACTGACCGACCGGTTGCCGCATGGGCAGCATCGTGTGGTCTCCAGGCGGGCCCGGCCCCGCTGAAAAACCCCCCCCTTTGTGTGTTCCCACAGTTGTCCACATGGCGATAATTACCACATACACTACCACCAAGGGCACGGAACATTGGCAGGCGGTGCTGGGGGGAAGCGTGTACACCTATGCAGGCACCCCTAACCCAGAAACCGCACCATAGGCAGCCGCCTACCTGCACACTGACCCCTGATGTCCTGATACTGCGCCACCACCAGCACCACCAGCAGAAGTGCATGTCAGCAGTGGTTGGCTGAGTTGAACAACACCTTGGCTGGCTCCGGAGGGGCCAGTTTTTGCAGCTGCCTCATTGCAAGACAGTCGTGCTCTCAATTCACTAAAGAAATGCCCTGCGTCCCTATGTCGGCGTGCCCTTATGTGTCCTTGCAACATTGACATGGGCCCTGTTCTGACGAACAGTCATGGTACCTCACCAAGGAATGTACTTTGTGCCTCTGTGAACAACAAGGTGGTGCAGTGCACCAAAACCAGTCTGTCTTCATAAGGCAGAGGGTCCCACGGGTTCAAGTCCCAGTTGTCGGTATCCTGCCACGCCAGTCCCCATATTCCTACCCACTACTACAACGTGGCTAATACAGACAGAACCTGTATTGGCACGATGACGTAAACATCCTCAGCCCCTACCCGCCCTCCCTTCAGCCTACACCTACATTTTACCCTATTCCTCACGAGCCCTCACACCACAAGCTAAACCTGCACATTTCCTAGAGCAGAGCCTCCCAAATTCAGTCCTGGAGGTGGCCAAACACCATTCCGGTGCCATGCTCGGCCTCGTTCTCTGAGACGCAAGATGCGCTGTTGCTTCTTCTCTGCTTCTGCATATTGTATGCCGCACCCCCTATGCTATGCCCAGATGTCATCCATCATGCGGTATTCAATTAGGGACAGCATGCAAAACCCGAACAGGTGTTTGGCACCGCCAGACTGGAGTTTGGGAAATCCTCGCTAGCCAGCTAAAGCAGCAGCCAACAGGTGCAGCCACCACCTTGCGAGCCCCACGGTGACACCCATTATCCAACGCCTCCTAGGAGAGGACAAGACTTTGGGCTCTGCGTGCTACTCTCCAATACTAGCAACTTGCATACGCTTCGTATTGCCAGCCCTAAACACTCTACAATCGCGCCCACGTGCCTATTGGCTATCTCCAGCGCAACAGCCCGCAGTAGTGGCCGGCGCCCGTCTGTGATTCTATGCTTTCCTTTGAGCGGGGCTTTACGCTGTAAGGTCGGAGTTGTCCGGGGGGACAACTCGACGTCGCGGGACCCAGGACATCACTGAACTCGCTCCTCCGCGCTGGTGCGCCGCCGAGCCTAGTAAACAAATAAACACGGGGAATATGGTACAAAGCCACTTATCAAAAGGTTGCTATGAGTACTGGCAGCTAGCAATTGCTAGGTTCGGTCACAAACTTTTCTGATGTGAGCTGCATCATAGCAACCTTTCGAATGTCGGTAGCAGGGTGTGCTCACAGGTCATGTGTTCTGACACATGTTTACCAACCTCGACGAAGTGACGCCCTACGGTGGTGGCGTATTTGCGTCACCATAGCCTATAGCCTGCTTACTGTGCACAGGACCTGGTGTGGTGGCCTTCGGCCGCTGCCACATACTCCGCCTCTAGTTACGTCGGTCAATCTTAATGCTCGTCATACGCGAGGGACTTGTGGTTATCCGGTCCTATCCTGGCGGTATGCCATGGCCTGCCAACCCCCTATGTCCTAAATCCCACACTGCTTCCACTGGCCTCGCCAGTATCGCGGGCCGAGTCCTGCTGCCAAGGTGCATAATCAGAGCACGTGTAGCCAGTGTGTCGACCAACTCTCCCTGGGCAGGTTGGCCACTCGGTCTGGATCCATCTGCACGACGGCTGCAGGCCAACTGTGCTTTGGACATTGTCGTGTCCCCTGGCCCACCACCTGCAAGTACAGGGTGTCCCATAGCATGTCCTGCTGCGAGGACCACTCTCACACTGACTGAGAGCAGCTGACCATGCCTTGGCTTAGTTTTCCCATACGTGCCTATAATTAGTATTTCTCTCAGGTGATATTTATGGGTTTTCCTTTGGTGGGCCAATCACTGTACTGATCTGCTTGGTGTGTATGCTGTACGATCGGCCCGGTCTGGGTACATGCATCTTTTTTCCAGGACTATGGACTAGCTGGCGGACTGTCTGCAGCTAAGTCTGTGTCTTGCTGTACGGAACACCTTGGCAGGGTGCCAGCGGCTGAGAGACTTGCATGCTGGGGACTGTCCCAGATATTGGTTGGGGGGCATCTGAGCATTGTACCCGTCCCTTGCTTGCCCTGTCTGCTATTGTGTTGTGGATGTTTAACCCGCTCTGTCTGTTCCCCATCAGGACTGCTCCATTGCAGGGAAGGTAGACCTGCGGATCTATGGGTGGGTGATTCTGTTTTTTTCGCCTCACCCTTCATCACAATGTCCCCAGAGGTGTGGGTGTGTGGTTGGTGCATAATCTGCCTATGGGTCCATACACTCCCCCTTCCCCCCTCCCCCTTCCCCCCCCCCTTCCCCCTTCCTTCCCCCCTCCCCCTACCCCCTTCCTCCTCCCCCTCCCCCCTTCCTCCTCCCCCTCCCCCTTCCCTTCCCCCGTTCCCCCTCCCCCTTCCCCCTCCCCATCCCCCTTCCCCCTCCCCCTCCCGCTTCCCCCTCCCCCTCCCCCTCCCCCCTCCCCCTTCCCCCCTCCCCCCCTCCCCTTGCCCCCTTCCCCCCTCCCCCCTCCCCCTTTCCCCCCTCCCCCCTTCCCCTGCCCCTTCACCTACAGCAGGTAGCGATGGCACCACACACAGGATAGCACTATTCTGGTTGCAGCATTGCCCATAGGGACTAGACATGACTGAGAACCTACCGCAGGACACAGATGTTATCCTAGGTGTGTCTACCTGAACTACCTATCACCCACTGATGGGGACCTGCAGCATGGCGTATTTCAGCCAAGAAAGGTGCTGTGGTCCTGGTGCGGGGCGCACCCATGCTCTACCTCAGCGTGGGCACAGTACCCGCACAATGGGACTGTCTGTGGCTATTCTGTGGCAGTGCCACACACGGTCTTGTCCCCCCTACAAGGTCGAGGTGCGGTGTTGTTGCATACCCGAATCTTGTGCCCATCGCTCGACTGCTGATTTTGCATGTGCATGCTGCATCATGGGTCCACGGGTGGGTTACCCCTATCCTGGGTAACCACAGGAGACAGTTTGGAGGTGGTGACGTGCATTATCTTCTGCAGCCAGCCAGGGCATTTGTCCACGCCGATCCTTATAAGGTGTCCTATAGGGGACATTATAGGGTGCAATCTTGGCGCGACAGTACACTTTATAATGTGCCCGATGAAGTGCGTTATGGGGTGGTTCTGCGGCCACCTTCATGTTATGCCACCGTAGAGGGTGTTGTTTGCTGGCAGCAACTAATTAAAAATACACGTCACATGCCTCAAACAATCCCTACTTAAATGTAAAGGGTGCTGCCTCTAGCCAGCCCTTATACATTAGGCCCACTGGGGAATTGAAACCCATGACCCCTGTACCATCAGTCAGTGTTGTAACCCATTGTGCTACAGCTCTGTTACTGTGCTTGGTTATGCCTACGGGCCTTCTTTAGATTAACCGCGTGGTAACGTGCCCTGTAGCGCTCTCAGTTCATTTATGGCACCGAGTACAACGCGCATTCTCGAAAACGATGTACTGCCCATGTCCTTATTG